>JANTPZ010123612.1:0-11299 GCA_025593235.1 Vachellia pachyceras | reverse complement strand
ATAAGATTATTCAATATACAATAATTATGATTGACATAATCATGGGAGTTAAAGATAACTAAGGAGTTAAGTTTTCATATTTTTTTAATGGCTCCAAATGAGTTTAAAATGAAATTTTTTTTTTGTGGTGGAGCCTTTGTTTTACATATAAAATGATTACAGAGAGTCAAAGATTTAGAGCTTGTTTGGTTCCTCTTCTTAAAACCTAGCTTTGATTATTTTACCCCAAAACCTAAGTTTTGTTGAAGTACTCATATTTTTCAGAAAATCTATTTTAGATATAAAACCTCGATTTGAAACCTAGGTTTTCAAAAAGTTATTTTCTTATCAAATCACACACTCTCTCCTAATAAATTTTCTTTTTCATACTTTTTCTTTATTTCTTTTTCCTCTTTTTTACTTATTTTTTGCCTCAAAATCCGTAAAAGCCAATAACTTTCCAAACATAATTACCTTTTAAAACCTAGGTTTTACCTCAGAATCCGTAAAATCTATTCTTCAAAACCTAGGTTTTACCTCGGAATCCATAAAAGTTATTCTCAAAAGGATTTCCAAACCTTAGGTTAAAATGTTGGCCAAAATTAAATTTTGTTGTTTAGAGAACTCATGGAAAGAGCTGGATTTTTATTAAGCCAACGTTCTCATTGAGTTTAAAATGATTTATTTACAGAGGGTATGGTTATGTAGATGTTTATTTATGGTTGATCTTTGCTAAAGACCAAAGGTGATTCTCATATTCAAGAAGGTTTGAATTAAAGAAGATTATACAAAGTAGCATCTTACCATGTTAAGCTTAAAAGTATTGCTTCATTAGTCTTATTGAGCTATATGAATATGATTAACATGTGAGATAGTATTTTATATTTTGAATTAAAAAGGCGTACAATAACTATTTAAAGGATACTAGCAGAATCAAATCCATGACCCTTATTTGAGAGATTCCATATCACTGAGCTACTGGGCTTATGAAAATATTACTTCTCCGATTTTTAATGTAAGAACTAATTGTGGAGTTGGTCCATATTATTTGCCCAATTTTAATTTATGGTCCATTCTATTATTGATGATCACTCAACAATAATCAAGAGAAAGCGAGAAAGTTAAGGAAAATGATTATGGTGTTTTTGATATAATAGCTAATTAATTTTTATTGGGAGATTAAAATGACTAAATAAATTATTTAATTATGATAATGGGTTCAAATGAGCGTAAATGGGTTCTAATGGCTACTATAAAATATTCACTGCAAATTGCCACGCAGGCATTTAGGCACTATGTGCTAATCATTCATACTTTGGATGATTCATTAATTTTAACTATTTATTTGTTGCTTAATATATTAGATAATCCTAATTTCTTGGTTTATAGATTTACTTTTGACTGAAGTTTCTTTATATGAGTATGTACATAGAAAATGTTATATATAAATTAATTACATAATATATTTTAGATAAGTCCATTTAAATTTTACCTTGAACCAATATCGTCCATAATTCAGGGTATATAATAAAATAAAAATATATGTCGTAAAAGCTACAATTAGGTGTATCAATATTTTCTGTCTGGAGGTGAACTTTGTAACTATTGTGGCCAAGAAAATATTGCAATAAATATGTTTGCAGAAAAAAAAAATTTGATTTGCAAATTTAGCAATAAAAAGTTTTATTTGACTGGGAAGAAAAGTATTACATATCTGGATCCATTATCTCACTATATTGAAGATGAAATATTTAATTTAATTATTAATAACCACAAAGTATTTTCTTTTTTCCATCCATAAAATCTTCTATTTTTTTGAGTAAACCATAAAATCTTCTTGTACATATGGTCCATATACAATTTATTCACATGAGACCATTTTGAAAATAATTTATGAGTTGACCCCACAAACCTTTATTTACTATTCATCAATTCATGGTCAAGAAAATATGGAACTTTGTAACTATTGTGGCCAAGAAAATATTGCAACAAATATGTTTGCAGAAAAAAAATTGCTTTGGAAATTTTGCAATAAAAAGTTTTGTTTGATTGGCAATAAAAGTATTGCATATCTAGGTCCATTATGTCACTGTATTGAAGATGAAATATTTAATTTAATTATTAATAACAACAAAGTATTTTCTTTTTTTTCATCCATATATAAAATCTTCTATTTTTTGAGTAAACCATAAAATCTTCTTGTACATATGGTCCATATACAATGATTAACATGGGACCCATTTTGAAAGGAATTTATGAGTTGACTCCACAAACCTTTCTTTACGGTGCATCAATTCATGGTCAAGCAAATATGGAACTTTGTAACTATTGTGGCTAAGAAAATATTGTAACAAATATGTTTGCAGAAAAAATTGCTTTGGAAATTTCGAAATAAAAAGTTTTGTTTGATTGGGAAGAAAAGTATTGCATATCTCGGTCCATTATGTCACTATATTGAAGATGAAATATTTAATTTAATTATTAATAACAACAAAGTATTTTCTTTTTTTATCCATAAAATCTTCTTGTACATATGGTCCATATACAATTTATTAACATGGGAACCATTTTGAAAATAATTTAGGATCGTTGACTTCACAAACCTTTACTTATTGTGCATCAATTCATGGTCAAGAAAATATGGAACTTTGTAACTATTGTGGTCAAGAAAATATTGCAACAAATATGTTTGTAGAAAAAAAATTGCTTTGGATATTTTGCAATAAAAAGTTTTATTTGGTTATGAAAAAAAGTATGTCCATTATGTCACTATATTGAAGATGAAATATTTAATTTAATTATTAATAACAACAAAGTATTTTCTTTTTTTTTCATCGATATATAAAATCTTCTATTTTTTTGAGTAAACCATAAAATCTTCTTGTACATATGGTCCATATACAATTATTAACATGGGACCCATTTTGAAAGTAATTTACGAGTTGACTCCACAAACCTTTCTTTACGGTGCATCAATTCATGGTCAAGAAAACATGGAACTTTGTAACTATTGTGGCCAAGAAAATATTGTAACAAATATGTTTGCAAAAAAAATTGCTTTAGAAATTTCGCAATAAAAAGTTTTGTTTGATTGGGAAGAAAAGTATTGCATATCTAGGTCCATTATGTCACTATATTGAAGATGAAATATTTAATTTAATTATTAATAACAACAAAGTATTTTCTTTTTTTATCCATAAAATCTTCTTGTACATATGGTCCATATACAATTTATTAACATGGGACCCATTTTGAAAATAATTTATGATGAGTTGACTCCACAAACCTTTATTTATTGTGCATCAATTCATGGTCAAGAAAATATGGAACTTTGTAACTATTGTGGCCAAGAAAATATTGCAACAAATATGTTTGTAGAAAAAAATTGCTTTGGATATTTTGCAATAAAAAGTTTTATTTGATTATGAAAAAAAGTATGTCCATTATGTCACTATATTAAAGATGAAATATTTAATTTAATTATTAATAACAACAAAGTATTTTCTTTTTTTTCATCCATATATAAAATCTTCTATTTTTTTGAGTAAACCATAAAATCTTCTTGTACATATGGTCCATATACAATTATTAACATGGGACCCATTTTGAAAGTAATTTACGAGTTAACTCCACAAACCTTTCTTTACGGTGTATCAATTCATGGTCAAGAAAATATGGAACTTTGTAACTATTGTGGCCAAGAAAATATTGTAACAAATATGTTTGCAAAAAAAATTGCTTTAGAAATTTCACAATAAAAAGTTTTGTTTTATTGGGAAGAAAAGTATTGCATATCTAGGTCCATTATGTCACTATATTGAAGATGAAATATTTAATTTAATTATTAATAACAACAAAGTATTTTCTTTTTTTATCCATAAAAGCTTCTATTTTTTTAGTAAACCATAAAATCTTCTTGTACTTATGGTCCATATATAATTTATTAACATAGGACCCATTTTAAAAATAATTTATGAGTTGACTCCACAACCCTTTATACACGGTGCATCAATTCATCTACACATATCATAAATAAAATGGGTCATTGATGGATGACTATTTTATTCATAAATGTGTTTATTTTTAAAAATTGGTATTTGTATGTATATGTGTAGATAAAGGATGACTATTTTATTCATAAATGTTTAACTGTTGAATAAATAATGTTAGTTGCTAAGATTGAATCTTACGGTGAAAGATGTCTATATATAATAGTCGACAATGCTAAATACATGTGCCTGATAAAATTAATAGAAAATGAAAAAAATGAAAATTGCAAAATCCCAAATCAGTTTTTTAACATTCTGGATAAGGTATTAATCACTCTTGATAAGCAATTTACAATTTATTTTATAATAAATATCTGATTTAGGATTTTGTATTTTCCAAATTCTTTTTTTTCATTTTCCCTAAAACAAATAGTCTTAGTTGTAGAATATTTCAATTTAGTTGCCTATTGATCAAAAGACTTGGAAATAAAATAAAGAAATTGTGGAATCAATTGGTCTATTTTGACCTCCGTGCACAACATTCCATCTTTAGATGGTCCATTGAATTTTCCCAATTTTTAATATAGTCATAAAAGTATTAAAATAGGGACGAAATATTATAAGGATTGCCCTTTGGTAGTCATAAAGAGCATGTCTCTATGTAATTATATATCAAACAAAGTAAAAAAATGAGTCTATGCAATTATTTACAGTCATATTTTTGTTTGCTGGTATTAAATTATCTTGCGTCTCCAAAATAAAAATAGCACATCTATGCTCATTTCCTTTCAATATTCTTAGTTTTTGTAATTTTTTTAATGAATTGTTAGACTGAGAGAGAGAGAAGCTAAATCTTAACTTATTTTTCTATTATTAGGATTTGTGTAGATGGGTTCAAGTTACATTAAGAAACTGATTTTAAATATGACCATTGTTGCAAGCAAGAGTTTGGACATGAAAATAATGCATGAAAATTGATTTTAGACATGAAAAAATAACTAAATAATCATACATAGCTTAGTCAACTACGACATAACTTGAAAATTGATTTTATATAAGTTGTCCTTTTTGATTTTTTACTTAGACAAAAAAAAGGAAAGGAGTAAAAATAATATCATTATTTTGAAGATAACATTACTAAATTTTATAATCAGAGTAGAACAAGCTTCATATACATTTATTGATCAATATGGGTCATTGGTTTATTGATAATTCGTGAAGCAATTAATTCTAATTATTTTTTTAAAGAATAATTATATTATATTTAATTTATTGTAATCAAATTAACTATCTCATACATACCTTTATTTACTTTATTTGTTTATTAATCTTTCCAGTCTTAAATATAAAATTTCATTTATAGGATAATTTATAATCAAATGAGAAATATAATATTATATTATGTCCCAATTTTATTCGGTCCTATAAAAAAACCATACGAAGATATATTATGTATAAATTAATTAGGAACATCAATTAACAATTAGCATGTATATTTTTCATTATGCTGTAAAAAGTATCTTTTTATTACTTTGATGAAAACCACAAATTAATTAACAGGACATTCCATATGCATTTACTTTTTAATGTAATTCAAAGTGTACTCAAATCACTGATAAAAGTATTGTATATCCGAGTTAGGTCACTACAATGAAGTCAACTCTAGTAATTGATAAATTGAATTATTGACAACAAAGGTTTTGCTTTTGTTCATCCATCAAATATTTTTTAGGAAAATGACGCATAAAGTACCTCGAAAGTAGTGAATCCCAGAAAGGCGATTCGAAATTTAAAATCTCATAGTAATGATAGTTCCTTACTCGTCTTTAGCAAAGTTTAAAGGAAATTACCTAAATGCCTATGTAATCATGATGAGACGTGTTCAGCTTTGGAAGGAGAGTCAAGGAGTTGAAAGATAAAAATTTACTTTATTGTAATCATGATGAGACGTGTCCACTTTCTACACCGTTGGGGGAGAAAACGGTTTAAAAAGTCCATTCGAATGAGTCTACTCTTTACAAATGGTTTAGAAAGCTCAAACTTCAAAATGTTGTAACTTCCTCATTTCACATCCAAAATTGACAAATGATCTATCATTGGAAAGCCATTTGCGTCTAGTTTCAAATGGAACAACTTTCAAGTCAATTGGACATCTAGGTTGAGAGGTATGATCAAAAAATGGAAGATATATCTGTAATAAACATATTCCTGACACATGTTTAGTTTTTTTATCACATCTCTCAAAATTCTAATCCAATAGCTATGAAAATTGTGCCTTTGAAACTAGACTCAAAGTTTTTTCTAATGATAGGTCATGTGTCAAATTTGGAGTTGAAATGAGGAAGTTACAGTAATTTGAAGTTTGAGCTTTCTAAACCGTTGTTTTCCCACTCCCATAATGAGGCTTATTCGATTCAAATAATAAGGCATAATCGATTCAGAATGAAACCATATTCGATTTAGAAAAAGTATGATTTCTACACCGTACTTAATTTTGTTCAGTTTGAAAAGACCTTATTAAAATACAATGTTTATCTTTCAACTCCTTGACTCTCCTTCCAAAACTGAACACGTTTCATCATGATAACAGGGGTATTTAGGTAATTTCCTTTAAACTTTGCTAAAGTCGCGTTAGGAACTATCATTACTTTGGGATTTTAAATTTCAAATCACCTTTCTGGGATTCACTACTTTCGAGGTACTTTATGCATCATTTTCCCTTATTTTTTTCCACATAACAAAATGTACATGTGGACTATAATTTGTTAGTATAGGACCCATTCTATAAATTCTTTGAGTTGACGCTACAAACCCTCATTCACGGCACATCAATTCATCAACACATATAATAAAATTTTATTCATTGAATAGAGTTTTCAAATTATATATTTTTATTTTCTTTTTATAGCTTCAAAAACGTTAACATTTTTTTAATTAATTTGTCTCTTTTGATTTTTTATTTTTTAAAAAGAGAGGAATAAAATAATAAAATTATTTGAAGACCATATATATTTACGAAAGTAGTAAAAAAAATAACATCAGCCCTTCCGTTATGGACCATTAGCAAATTTCAATATTCTGAATGCTACAATTCTTTATTGATAGTTAGTATAGATGTGATGTTAATTTAGCAATATGCAAAAAGTATTTGCATTTACATGCACATCTACATTTTTGTCTGGATTTATTTTTGATCCAAAGTTTCCTCAAAGTTTTCTTACAAGACTTCATACATAGAAAAACTCTATACATAAATTAATTATATAATATATATTGGACAATAAATGTATATTTGACAATTTTGTACACAAGTTTTATTTGCTTTCATAAAAATTAATAGCCAACAATTTGAAAATGTGGGGTAATGAATTTTCTTTTGTTTGGATAGGAGAGAAAAAATGGGATGAAAGAAAAGTAGGAGAGAAATGGGGTAAGGGTCATTACCTCATTTTCTCTCCATATATGAAGAGAAAACTCTTTCTCATTATCTATCCACATGCTCTTTATTTCTTTTTTTTTTTAATTTTAACACCTTAAATTTGATATATATATATATATATATTCTTTTTTAAAATTATGATTCTTCCTTCCTTTTTTAAAAGAATAAGTTTTAAGATATATTCTAATATCTAATTTTTTAATTACTTACTAAAACCTTGCAACCTTAAAAATATATTATTTTTTATATAAATTATTTTGTTTTCAAATATAATAACATGAAAATATAATTTGATTTTATAATTTGGTCTAACATAAATAATTTGATTTTAAATTCTTTAATGATATTAATGTTAATATAATTTTTTATTGTTATATTTAATTTGAAACTATAGTTGATATATTTTAAGATACTTTAATTATTCAACTATTTATTTAAATATTTTTATATAAGGAAATTTTAGTAATTGAACTATTTGTCTATTTCCCTTGTCCATCTAAGCATATTAAGTGATAATATTTTCTTTCTAGTTTTCTCTTCTCCCAACTTTTCTTCCTATCCAAACAGAGCATTAAGCTCAGTGGATAGGGGTTTATAAGTCATAGAAAAGAAAGGAAGTTAAATTGTGGGGTCAATTGACCTATTGGACCATTAGGAAATTTCCATTTTTTTGTTTCATTCCAATTGTGATAGTGAAAAAAAATTTTCTATTTGCTTTACCCTTTTGAAAGAACATTTATTTATTTATTTTGGGATTCCTTTGGTAGGCAAAGTCTTGGAATTTGCATGTGGTTTACGCTATGGGTACCATTATAAATACAACCTCTTCTTAAGAGTCCATATACCAACCTTTCTTTGCTTCTTCATATAGCCTTCCAACTTTTCACTTATGGCGTTTCGAATCATCATCTTCTGTTTCCACTTGTTCTTTCTTTCTCCTTCCCTTTCTTCTTTGGTTTCTTCTCTCAACCCACCTTTATGTAGTTCTCATAACTCCTTCATGCTCCTTCAATTCAAAAACTCTTTCTCTCTCAATCCTTCAGCTTCAAAACAGTGTGATGAGTTTTCTGATGACTATTATCCTTATACCATTCAGTTTAAGAACACATCTTACCCAAAGACATCTTCATGGGGAAATGAATCAAATTACTGCTTATGGGATGGGATCACATGTGATTCCGTATCTGGTCACGTGATTGGACTCAATCTCAGTTGCAGTTGGCTCCAAGATCAGCTCCATCCTAATAGCACACTTTTCCAACTTTCTCATCTCCAAACACTCAACTTAGCTTTCAATGATTTTAATGGATCTTTGATTCCATCTCAATTTGGTGATCTTCCCACTCTCATCCATCTAAACTTAAGCTCCTCTCATTTTGTTGGTGAAATTCCTCCTAAAATTGCACACTTGTCTCAATTGGTCTCTTTTGACTTGTCTTGGAATTATTTTTTCTTAGATGAATTTTTGAGTTTAAGATTTGAACCATCCACTTGGGAGAAGCTCATTCGAAACATGACTGATCTACGAGAACTTGTTTTAGATTATGTAAATATGTCTTTCATTGCACCAAACTTCTTGTCGTTGCTCATGAATTTGTCATCTTCTCTAGTCTCCCTTAGACTTTCTGATTCTAAGTTGCAATGGAATATCACAAGCGATATTCTATGTTTAGAAAACCTTCGACAACTAGATTTGTCAAGTAATTGGGATCTCATGGGTCAACTTCCAAAGTCCAATTGGAGCTCTCCTTTGTCACTTTTGGATCTTAGTAATACAAATATTTTTGGAGAGGTATCTGACTCTTTTGGCCATTTGAAACATCTTAATCATTTGAATCTAGAGGGATGCCATTTTGAAGGGCGAGTTCCCTTTGGTTTGAGAAATCTCACTCAACTAACTTATTTGAACCTTGGTTTGAAAAAGTTTAGTGGTGACATTTCATTCATTTCAAGCCTAGAACATCTCACGTCCTTACAGCTTCGGGACAATAATTTTTTTTGGAGAAATCCCTTATGAAATCTCAGAGTTGTCTAAATTGGTCTCACTTGACATGTCTTCTAATGTTGATGAGAATGGGAGTTCATTGCTAAGATTTGAGCCTTCCACTTGAGAAAATTTGATTCTAAACACAACTAATTTAAGGGAGCTTAGCTTAGATTATGTGAACATGTCCTCTGTTAGACCACATTCTTTGTCTTCACTTAGCAATGTGTCATCCTCTTTGATCAGTCTTTCGCTTCAGAGTAATTCTTTACAAGGTGATATCACGAATACACTTTTGTATTTAGAAAATCTTAGATTTCTAATTTTGGGAGGGAATACAAATATTATTGTTCAACTTTCAAAGGTCAATTGGAGCTCAATAATGGAATTGCACCTCTTTGGCATCCCTTTCTTTGGAGAAGTACTAGATTCCATAGTCCACTTGAGGTCCCTTGAAAGGTTACATATTAGAGATTGTCAATTTGAAGGGCATATTCCTTCGAGTTTCAAGAATCTCTCTCATCTCATTGATTTGGACCTTTCCTCAAACAAACTTAGTGGTGGAGTCTCATTTCCGTCAACACTCACTCAACTCACTAGTTTGGACCTTTCCTCAAACAAATTTAGTGGTGGAGTCTCATTTCCTTCATCACTCACTCAACTCACTAGTTTGGACCTTTCCTCAAACAAATTTAGTGGTGGCATCTCATTTCTTTCAACATTTGTAAATCTCACTTTCTTATATCTTTCCAATAATAGTTTTAGTGGACAAATCCCATCATCATTTTCAAACCTTGAACATCTCCAAGTCTTAGATCTTTCAATCAATAACTTTAACGGTGAAATACCTAATGTGTTTGGAAAGTTTAGTCAATTAATATCATTGGAACTTCATAGTAATAATTTTAGCGGTCAAGTCCCTTCATCACTTTCAAACATAAGTATCGGATATCTTGATCTCAGCTTCAACATGCTACAAGGAAATCTCCTGATCCCACCTTATGAAGCTCGATTTTTTTCAGTCTCCAACAATAAATTTAGTGGAGACATTTCCTTTCTATTATGCAATGCCAGCTTCCTTGTTATACTCAACTTGTCACACAACAACTTATCAGGACCCATTCCACAATGTGTTGCTGCCCTACCTTATCTCTCTGTTCTAGATCTCTAGATGAATAATTTTTCTGGAACTTTGCCAAACAATTTTTCAAAGAGTAGTGTGCTGCACACTTTGCATTTTAATAGCAACCGACTTAAGGGATTGTTGCCTCAATCTTTGGCTCATTGTAATCAACTAGAAATTTTTGATGTTGATCACAATGAGATTAGGGATACATTTCCTAGTTGGCTTGATGATTTACCAGAGTTACAAGTGCTTGTTCTGAGAGAGAATAGGTTTCATGGGGCCATTTCTGATTCCAATAATACCAAGCATCCATTTCCTAAATTAAGGATTTTTGACCTTTCAAACAATCATTTTCGTGGATCTTTGCCAACAACATACATCAAGGGGTTTAAAGGAATGATGAAAACAGATGATGTTGAAGCTGGCTCCCAATACATGGGTGTTAGTGCAGGATTAGACCAAGAGGGGGGGTGAATTGGTCCCCTTCTTTTGATTAATAAAAGATGAGAATAAAAATACCGAGAGAAGAAAGGGAAGAAGAACAAACAAAGTTATCCTGGTTCGGTCCTTCTGACCTACGTCCAGTCCTCAGAGCACCTCTGAGTTTTGCAATCCACTATTGAAACAATTACAGGCTCACCAGCCTTTTACAAATGGGATACACTCTCCCCCTTACACTTTTCAATAAATCAGAGTCCCACACACTCTGCTTTTCTGATCAACTTTCAACCCAATTAATTCAAGGACCCAACCTTGAATATATCACGAGATAAAGATAGAGG
>JANTPZ010123609.1:0-10481 GCA_025593235.1 Vachellia pachyceras | reverse complement strand
CCCGTGGTCTCCTTCACGGGTGGGGAGCAAGGTGCCCCCGGGGCAGCCCCGCCCGCCCGCCCACCCAATGCTCAGCCCTAGTTGAAGCGGGGAAAGAAGGTTGCCGACGGTAAAGGGGATGGACACGACGGAGTTGAGGTAGTTGTCAACGGTGGGTTCTGCGCCTTTGTGCTCACTGGCGGTGGTTGCGCAGGTGTATGTGGGTTCTGGTGCCTTCATGCTCGCTGTTGGTGGCTGCGCAGGTGTATGTGGGTTCTGGTGCCTTCATGCTCGCTGGTGGTGGCTGCGCAGGTGGATAGGGCAAAAATGGAATTGTGGACATGGAATTACAAAACTGAGCTTCTGAGGTGGAATTCATTTTGATGATTTTTATGGTTAAGTCACATCCAAATCATTTTATGGGTGTCGATATATTGTTTTTTTTATAAAAAAAAGCATTATTTTCTAGGTCTACTTATTAAACCACATCAACAAAATTAACAGAGTTAAAGACACATCAACAAAATTAACACAGTTTATATCAGGTTTAGTTATAGGGATGGATTGTTTTAAATAGAACAAGTTTGAAAGATTAAGACGACTGATTATTTTATGAATCAAACAAAAATTAAAGTAAACTGTAAGGGTTAAAAGTAGGTTTAGCCAAATATATTGGCTAATGATTAAACAGTAGAAATTGACAAATTGACCCATTATAATAAGCAATTTCTTAGATGTAAAGGAATAAACTTTATTTAAATGATGACGAATTTGAAATTTGAAAACATGATGAGTGCGTTTGCAAGATACATGAAAGGGGTGATGATGATGATGCTAAATTATCGAAAGAGAATATCAATTAAATCCATTCAAAATACTAAAATTTAAACTCAGACATTCAATTTAACAAATTACTAAAACAGTTAATAAAGATTTTTTAATGTTGTTAAAATATCAAAATACTATGTATAGTTAAAAAAGAAAAATTGAAGGTAAATCGTAAATAAAACTCAAAATTGAATCTTCATTTGATTGTTATAATTTTGAATTTTATATGAACATAATGAAAAAAGATTGAACTTAATACAACATTTTATTTAAAAACATTTAATTTTAAATTTTACACAGAAACACATCCTTCAAAACTACGGAAATGACCATTTTGAGGGGACACAGAGGTCGGCAATTGTGTACAGCTTATTTTTTTTTGTTTTTTTATTTTTGGGAAAAGGGATTGTGACAAAAAAAATAAAAGTAAAATAATATCCAAAGATTGCTAATGAGTTGCATGATACTTAGTGTTTTTGGACAATATTCAAACATTAATGAGTTTAATTGAAGGGAACTCTGTTAAACGTGTTTTATTATGGAAAAGTAATCATAGACTCCAATTGTCTTGAATTGAAGTAAATCTTTTATTTTCTTAAATAATTTTCAAATTGATTAAATTAGATTTATAACACAACCATTTTGGAATGTTACAACTAAACCTAATTATGATCACGATTGGGATAAAAGACCCTCTTCAGTTTAGAACGACAATTTTTCTAATAAATGGATGAGAGAAAGAAAAAAAAATTATGTATTTATAATAAAGAAAAATTAATCTTTTAACCTTTCAACTTTTAAATCACTTTCGATATAACTCTCAACTCTTTATTTTTTATAATACTATCCCTAGGTGATCCTGTGTGACAAAAGATATTGGCTTCGTTTGGAAACCCGTTGGGAAAACGGACACAGATTCCGAGGTACTTTATGTGAGAGGAATTTTGTCTCGGCTTGCGTGAGAATGGGTTTGGGGAGCCAAAACGGGCTCCCCAACATGTTTCCAAACGCAGCTATTAATTACACCTTTACAATTACTTCCAACCCAGTTATGCATCTTAAAAAAAATTATGTATCATCCGGTATCATGCATCTCCCTCGTCTTCAAGCATTTATTAATTTTATATTATATATGATTTTTTTATTTTTTAATCACATTTATTAGAATTTATTTATTGTAGTTTCCTAAATTGATAATATATGTGTATATCAAACTTGTGAATGGTTTGTGGGCTAAGTGTTTCACCCACAACTTTTGTGCCCTGGACCTCGAGGATTAATAAGTAATTGAGTTTAAATGTTTGGTTTATTTGAAATTACAAATGGTATCAGAAGAGATTACAAATAGTATCAGAAAGAATTACGAATTACATAATTAACAATGAATATATCATATGGTTAAATCTATTTAGGGCATTACAGCAAGACACGAGTTCAAAAAAAATAAGAAGAGAACATGCGGTTTTTTTAACATAATGATCGAGTGATTTAAATGTAAAAAAATAGTTACATGGCCATATGAAAAGCAACATCAGATAATAGACACCAGTTGAGATAAAATATGTAATCTTTTGATAGAACCACTTCAACTGCCATAGAGAAATCATCTTTGTTAACAAAAACATTAAACCACAAACATGAAATAAAGACTCCAACAACAGGATACGAGAAAGTAGAAAACATATGGTATTATAAAGCTGCATATGAGGGAAGCCACCAACATGGAGAGTTGATGAAGAAAAATGACACTAGTATTCAAACATATACATCAATTTAATTAAATGTAAAGAATCTGTCCTCATATAAAAAGCAACTACTGCTCATGATTTCTTTATTATAAAGACATCGTAACCAAAATGTTGACTCAAACATATTGCAAACGGAAAATATCAGTATCTAACAACTTTGCACAAAACTCTTGCATCTCATGGTCCCATCTGCAATCTTCACACATGTTAGGGTCATTCTCATCATCCTCTTCGGTCCCAAAGAACCAACTTCCAGCTTTGAGCCTCCATGTGTTATTACAGGGAGAATTCTGACAGAGACGCTTCATTGGAACTTGCACTACAAGACGACTACCCGTCTTCCACATCAACAAACGAACAAACTCTAAAACTTCATTGCGACACCTAAGCACACACTTCTGGTCCCTTAAGAACCTCAGGTTTCCCAAAGCCTCATGTAACTCTTCCTTCTTTAAACAACCTAATCTCATGTCGGTCCACCTCATCAGAACAATCATGGCAAAGGCGTACTTTGACCTCTTGTGTCCTTCTTGGGCAGTCACACGTACCAGATCCAACCCCTTCTCGTAATTCTTATGGTCCCCGAAGCATGTTTCCATGCCTTCTCTATACATACACTCTAAGTTACCGCTTGATCTGCAGCGATCCCAGAAAGCAGCTACTTGCTGATGGATATCTGGGATTTGGAATAAAGGGACTTCTTCCAGAGAAGCATGCTTGTACACATAGTCGTCGTCTGTAATGTCCTTCATCTCTTTGGAAGTCAATTTAAGGTTATGGAGGTCAATGAGTGATTGAGACGCAACTTTTGAGGTAATCTCCATCATGATGTCCCTTGGTAAACAAGTTATGCTCTTGGAACATTCATCCTTGTGATGGGTAACTTTAACCCTTTTCAACTGTTGTGGATTAACCATGGTTTTCTGAACTGCAATCGCTACTGTTGCTTAAAAAGAGGATGAATTAATAGAACGATGCAACCTTTGTTCTATTCTTTCCGTTCTGGAAAAATAAGACTTCTCTTGTGGAGGACTCAAGAAGAGGTGTGGTCTATTTATAGAAATATGATAGCTATGATATCTATTATTTTTAGGAAAGGATAAAACCTATTATCTTTAGGAAGGGATAAATTAAATCCAAATAGATAAAACTAACTAGATAGTGGTAATTAATTAATAAATAAAACTAAAAATATAGTATAAATAGAAATAAATAATTATAATTTAAATGGCAAAAGTAAACATTATACAGTAATATAATAACAAAAGATAACCCACGTAATATACTTAATATCTGAATTGGAAAAAAAATTAGAACTTTAGATTAAATAAGTGCATGGAGTATTAGGAAGGGATAAATTTAAATAAGCATGATATATTAGAAAACAAAAGATATTGTTCTTTTGATTCTTGTAAAATATTTGAGTGTGGTGTTAGATTTGTTCAGGATTTTTTTAAATTTTGCTGCACATCTTTAAAAAGAATATTTGTTTAAGAATCGCATTGGTTTGTTAGAAATCAAAAGAATAATTATTTCATTTGATATTTAGAATATTTAAAATGATATTCATAATTTTTGACAAATTATGCTAATTCAATTCAATATTTCAAATTTCAAATTTAATTTGTATATTCAATTCAATATTTTAAATTTCAAATTTAATATGTATTTAATTTTAAATTATATTCATATAGATGTTTCATATTCAATACTATTAAGACTTAATACTATTCAAAATACACTCTTTGGTAAGAAGAAGATTCAGATTAATGAAAACTAAATATATGATTATCTAAAACACAGTTGATATTTTCTTACAAAAAATCCGGCTTAGGCAGTATAGTTAATTTTCGTAAAGTTCGCACTCGGTATAATTTAATAATGAAACGGTTGTCTTTTGTAAACTAAAATATTAAAACTAAAAGTTGAGATTAATTAGTTGACTCTTTTTTTAAGAAGAAAAAACTTATATTGTGTTAATTAATTTTTTTCTTAAGTTGAAAAAAACTGTAGGTTAAGTAGCTAGATTATCTTCAGGAGAAATGCATATTACCAAACATTAGAATTTGCATACTCTAATTTGTTTACCCTTAGGTTATTTTGTGACATTAGACCTATGGTTAACAATTTATCTTTTGGTATCTCTAACTTGTTATATATCCATTTGAGTAATATTCATGAATCTGCATGTTTAAGGGGAGGCTTAAATATCGTTGATTCTTGTGACTTTTAATGGTGACTTGCAGGCGACTTTTGTGCCCTGGGTCGGAATGATATTGTCATTTGTGAATGGTTTGTGGGGTGAGTGTCTCACCCACAACTTTTGTGCCTTGGACCTCGAGGATTAATAAGTAATTGAATTTAAATGTCTGGTTTGTTTGGAGCTACAAATAGTATGAGAGGGGATTATGAATTACATAATTAACCATGAATATATTATGTTGTTAAATTTGTTTAGGGCATTACAGCAAGACACGAGTTCAAAAAAAAACAAGAAGAGAACATGCGGTTTTTTTTAATAAAATGATCGAGCGATTTAAATGTAAAAAGATAGTTGCATGGCCATATGAAAAAACAACATCAGATAATAGATACCAGTTGAGATAAAATATGTAATCTTTTGATAGAACCACTTCAACTGCTATAGAGAAATCATCTTTGTTAAAAAAAACATTAAACCACAAACATAAAATAAAGATTCCAACAACAGGATACGAGGAAGTAGAAAACATATGGTATTATAAAGCTGCGGAAGCCACCAACATGGAGAGTTGATGAAGAAAAATGACACTAGTATTCAAACATATACATCAATTTAATTAAAAGTAAAGAATCTGTTCTCATATTAAAAGTAACTACTGTCACGATTTCTTTATTACAAAGAAATCGTGAACCAAAAGCTAGAAGCAAGTTGGAGTTGGTTCTTGCATCTTGGAATGACATGAGCTCACCACAAAGAAATCTGTTCTCATGTTTGTAGCTTGCTGGTTCCTGATCGAAGCCAAGCTAAGAGCATGCTAATGCTAATCCCATCCAGTAGGAGAACGAACCCTCTCTACTCAATTTCTGAATATATCTCCTCTAGCTTCCTCTGGTCTGTGTTCG
The DNA here is from genome assembly GCA_025593235.1 of Vachellia pachyceras. Classification (NCBI taxonomy): domain Eukaryota; kingdom Viridiplantae; phylum Streptophyta; class Magnoliopsida; order Fabales; family Fabaceae; genus Vachellia; species Vachellia pachyceras. The sequence continues at coordinate 4,821 of JANTPZ010123609.1, read as the reverse complement.
TCCAAAATCGCTCTCCCTCTGTCAAGAATGACGGCCGAAAAAAATGAGCAGCGTTCGTTCAATTCTTCCACGTATCTAGCAGCAGAGAGCAAAATAGCAGGGAAGATGGGAAAAAATGGGAATCTACCTGAACGGGCTCGAGCGTAGGACGATGGTGGTGAAGTCAATCTCTGTAGGCGACTCGGGCGGCAATTGCTAGAGGATCTCTCCGGCTATATGATAGTTAAAGATCAGAGAAGCTGAGCGGGAATTCTTTTCGCACCGCTTTCTCTGATGATCTTCATGGGCAATGCTGTAATATTTAAAAAAAAAAAAAAAAAGACTACAAGTTATGAACCTGAGAATTGACCATTTGAGATATTCGTTTGCTTTGAACTCTGCTGCCATTTGCTACCATTTCCTCACCCTCGTTGTCATTCTTCGAAGTCCGTCACTTGTTTCTTTCTTGCCTTCACCGTACGTTGGATAAGTCAAGCCACTGATGAGTGTTGCTTGTGGTTGTGGAAGCCATGGAAGAAGAGGCTGCCAATCGTTTCTCCGATGCAGGATAAAGAGAAGAGAGTGTGAAGCCTTGAGATGTCTAATCTCTTTGCCCATGATTCGTGCGTGTTGTGAGAGTAAGAGAGAGGACTCAGATGAAAGATCCTGCTTTCCACTTTTGGGTTGGGCTCACCCACAAGTTAAGGGCATGGCGAAATATCCATTCCTCTTAAGTGATACCAATGTCGGATAGGGCGAGCCATCAATTACTCTAAGGCGTTAACCTAAGCACCTAAGAGCTAGGATGCCTCCCCAAGCGCAGCGGCGGTGGAGAAGTACTTTTACATAAGTTAAAGTAAATATATGGAGGAGATTATTTCTTTTTACGAAAAAACACTATTGAACGAGTTTTTGATTTTTCCAAATGGAATATCAAACAAGACGTGTGGTGTGCCCTTCTAAAAAAGAAAGAAGAGGGAAACAATCAAAACAATATGAATACTTTATAAAATATGGATATACATTCAAAAATTAAATTGTTATTTTTATAATTAAAAATGTACATTGTTACTCATTTTAATGAAATTATACTATTTTACTTGTTAATAATCTACCCTCTAGTTGATTTTGGTTAGACCCACTAATCCTTGAACTATTATCTCAATTTAACGTCTACTATGATTTTTAGAACCTTACAAATGAAATAAAGTAGCAAGACAGTAAGAACCAACATGCGAAACCAATGCATTTAGAATTGAAATAAAGTAGCAAGACAGTAATAAAATTTATTATAATTATATTTTCGCTAGCCTTTGCTCTCCTGTATGATGCTAAGGTTGCCAAGGGTTCATTTGACTTGTAAACTTGTCCATCTTTCTGTGAAAGATTGATCATCTAGCAACGGTTGCACATCCACCTAGTGACTGGTGAGCACAGGAAGAAAATATCATAATCACATAAAACTGGCACGTCCTTATTAAGCACAACAATGCAAGCCAATCCAGCTTCAATTAACATTTTGGTTTGATGGTGAGAACAATTTAGTATCACCAATCAAGTGAATTGACGTTAGAGAACTTACTCTGAAGTAATGCTATGTTTGGTAAGGTGGAATTGGAAATGGAATTCATTTCCTATGTTTGGTATGGTAGAATTGGGGGTGGAATTGGAAATGGAAATGGAATATATTCAAAATGGGTAGAAATAAATTCCATGATGTAACCCATGGAATTGTATTCAATTCCATGGAATTGATTTTTTGACCCCTCATTTTTTCTTATATTTATATCCATTTCCATCTTCATTTCCATCTCCATCAAAATCAATTCCAACGTACCGAAGGAGACATAATGGTTACCAATTCTAAGGCTTGTCCATCTTTCTTCATCGTGGACTTAATCTGTTGTTGAGGTCAAATACACTTTCCTCCGACACGAGCAAGAACTGTGCTTCATTGGCGAAGTTGAGCCTGCTCGCTCTTTGCATCGATCTCTACATGGAACTACATCTTTGGTCTCATTTAAATCATGAACAGGACAAGAATTACGTAACAGTGCATATTCTACCAACTGCTTCGAAGAACACATCAAGTGCTCCAAGTGTGAGGGGAAAACGTAGAGACTGATGAGAGATAGAATTATGCTATACTGCTTGAATCTATGTGTTAGGTCCAGACTGAGAGATTCAATTAAACTATGAATCTCAAAAAGAATTTTTTTCAATTAAACTAGAAAAGTCAAGATACTCGTTGGATTCGGAAGGGAACTTCAACAAAGGAATCTATTAACATACGTTAATCTTGAGTAGAATCGACGAATTTTAATCCAGATTTCACCATTCCAAGAAAAAGAACAATGAAGACTACATACAATTACAAAGAAGAAAATTAAGGAGACTTAACTCGATTTATTTTTCCAAAGGCATTTTACGACATAGTTTTGAATTTATAAACTTGCAATTTGTTAGTTTTGTGCTTTAGTTTTGTTGGATTATGTATTTTTTATATGACTGCATATGAGTATTTTATGTTTAATTATGTTATTTTAATCATGATTGGGGTTTAATTAGCATGATTATTTGTTATTTGATTACCTAAAACCTATGACAAATCAATTCCGGCAAAAAAAGATGAAAAAAAAGCATACTATATTTTTAATTCCATCCACCCTTAGTCGACTATTGAGTATGACTTTTCATCTTTGTTTGATTAAAATGCCCCACTATAATATAAGAATAATAATTTTGCCATTTCTCAAAGAAAATGCATGCAACCAAAAAATAATTCTAATACATACTATATTTTTAATTTTATTATATGTTATAAAATTTATTAATTTTATGTTACATACATATATGATTTTTATTTTTCATCATATGAAATTTATTCATCACCAGTTTCCGATGTGGCTAATCAATGTGTATATCAAACACATGTTTTTATCCATCATATAACATAAACGACATAAATTTGAGAGACTGTATAAGTAATTTAAATCTATAATTTTAACAATTTTTACTTGGATCATGTTTTGTATGCCTTACTTTACCTGAATTACTTAAGTTTATGTGAAAAAATTTAACAGATAACCATTTACAAAAATTAAAATTAAAATGTCATGAAAATAAAAATTTTAAATTCTTCCAAACCTGGCGGCTTGCCTTTTCCTTTTCCCACCCTTTATTTGTAATCTGTCAAATATTGAAATAAATTAAGAATTTAGTATAAAGGTTAAATTGGTAAATGAAATTTAGATTAATATATTTTTTAAAAAATATTTTTAGAATCTATTTAGTATATTCCTAGTGGTGTTAACCGTTTAGACCTAAGTGCATGTTTTCAAAATAGAGGAGACATCAGTGTAACTATTAACTAACGTATAACAGAAAGGTAGTTTAAGAGTATTCTACTCTTTATACCTTTATTTTAGAAAACTAATAAATTTCATTTATTGCTAATTTGATTCCGATTTAATCAACTAACGTTTAGGACCCGTTCGGATGGTGCTGAGTTTTTATTTTTGGTTTTAAAATGCAATTTTAAAAACAAAACGTGTTCGGCTAAAATGGGGTTGAGTTGGTTTTTAACACTATTCCAAAACAGATTTTATCCAAATTTGAAAACAACACAAAAAAAAGTTTTGAGATTTTGATTTTTATTATATTTAATTTTTATTATTTTTTATCATTTGACGGTAGAATAGTTGACTTGACCTACATTACCTATTTCTAATTCACAATACATTTTTTAAATTGAAAACAAAAAAACTAAAATAAAAAATAGTTTCAATTTTTAAAAATTTTGAAATTTAAAACTCAAAATCATGCCGAACGGAATTTTAAACATTAATAAAAAGACAAAAGAATGATTACTTTATATTTAGAATTTTTAAAGGGAATTTTAGTATATAAAACATTGTGTATATATAACTGTATATCCTATTACCGCATTCCCCGGGTACCACTAAAAATTATTTCAAACAATTCTTTCTTGACAGCAAACAATAAAAAGAACGTTATTGTGCCTGTTTGGGAAGCCATTTTCCCAAACGGTGCACGTAAGCCGAGATAAAACCATCTCGAAATCTGTAAAAACCATCTCGAAATCCATAAAGACCATCTTGAAATTCGTAAAACCATCTCGAAATTTCCAAAATGCCTCAAAATCTGTAAAATCCATTTTCCCAACGGTGTTCCCAAACAAGCACAATTATTGAATTCAAAATACGAGAGGAATTATCCTTGTTAAGAAATTCTTGGTTTTCATATTTTAATCATATAGTAAATGAAAAGAATGTTGGAAATTCTTTAGCATACAAGTTCAATGGAATAGATTCAAGTTTTGCGGAAGCGTACCTGGATCCATGGATGCGCGTGATGGAAGGGCGGGTCAACCAGGTTATCACCAAGGACCAAAGAAAGACCGACTGCGGATGGGGAAGCGAGACGGTCAAATGAAACTCTTGGCTAACCCGATGACCATGGCCCTGAATTTATAGATGGGCCCCGTATTCAGCCCATCAATGAATACGGGCCCGCAAGTTGGGCCTCAATATATTTTGGTCCATGACACCTAATTGAGCCCACTTAATTCCTTATACCTTAGTAGATCACTTTATACTCGGGCCGGGATAAGAAATAATGGCACCCACATATAAGTGAAATATGTGGCCCATTGTTAAATTATTCCAACAATTTCCCACTGGGGCACATATGTAACTTAAATATGTGAAACCTTTATGCGCGTAAAATTGCCATTATTTATTCCCTAAACAATCCGGTCCATTGATTGCATCCATATAGAACCAAACAGGATCTTCGTCGTATTACACATAACTAAATCCC
>JANTPZ010123608.1:0-11770 GCA_025593235.1 Vachellia pachyceras | reverse complement strand
ACCTTTGATACTGAAAGACCTTTATGCCCTTGGTCTTTTATTAAATGACATATGGGTCCCTTCCTATAAGGTTTCCCATCCTCATTTTGCTTCTAGGGCAAATATACTTAATTTTGGAATTCACACGGAACTCCGTGCCTGAACTTTCGGCCCTTAATCTTTCTTTCTTTTTGAGCCATCTACTTCTTGTCTCTAATTCATCATCTTAATCCTCATATTAGCCTTTATTTCATTTAGTATGAAAATTATAGATATTACATTACGTATATACATGTTTATTTATTTATTGCGTGCACACACATAAATATGCCATATTTATTTATTGTATTACATATCTATTTATATACACATTTATTTATCTATATTGACATATATATATATATATTCCTACCTCTCTGTATATATAGTCATCCCAGATATTTATTTGTTGTTATTATATTATGCTATTTATTCACGCTTCATTTATTTATTTGATATTTATATTTCACTGTTTTAATTCTTTTATTATTTACATTTATATATTAAGTTGTTTCATTTTATTTATATTTAATTTATTTATGTTATCTTTTCATTTCCTTTAACATTATGTTGTTTATTTATTTTAAGTTATTTATTTACTGTTCTAAATTTGTTGTTCTTATAATTTACATTTTGCTTATTTTTTACTTTCAGTCTGTTGCTATTTATCTTTTTATTTATGATTTATTATCATCTTGTTTCCTCTTATTATGTCCTTATTATTATACTCACAATTCTATAGCTAATGTGTGTGTGTTATTGTTAACTTTATTTATATTATTTACTATTATTGTTGTTATTGTTTATTATTTTCTATCTTTTTGTTACTTATATTCATTTATATTATGATATTCATATTGCTACATCTATACTTATTTATTGCTTCATTTATATTTATTTATATTATTGATACATGCTCCCTCTATATATAATTTATATTATTATACACTATATTTATATTATTGTTTATATTTAGTTGCGAATTTAAATTTATTGAATTTGTTTCATTACAGTATTATTTTAATTTAATGGCCAACAACCAAGAAATTTATGTAATTGTGATTGAATGACATAAAGTCACATCACTATTATAATAGTTCTTTTACGAAAGAACACTGTGGATACTTGCAAATGGCAAGAAAAAAATTGTGACACTTGAATAATCAAATTGCTATAAGTATCAAAGCCCTGATGGCTTAATATTCAAGCATCAAAATTTTGTAGCTTATAAAGATTTTATCTTTGATCCAAAAAACCAATGCTTGAAGGAAGTGATGATGCATATTCAAGTAAAGAAAGTATTGCTTCATCTTTCTCTCTAATTATCTCTTCATCTATTCATCTTTTATATTTTCCTTATTTTTATAACATTATTGAAATACAAAAGGATGATGGTCATGATCATATTATTGGATTGATTGACAATTGAAAGTTGAGCCTTTCAATGGTATTAAAATTGTAAGAAAATGTTATAATATGATGGGAAGTCATATAGAAAGTTGAATTGATTGGTTATGAAACCATCAATTACCATGGAATTTATAGTATAATAATATATGTTAGTTTATGAAGAACTATCTACCACAAAATTAATATCGTTCATGAAGAATTATATGTTACAAAATTGATATAGTTCATGAAAAACTGGTTTAGTTCCGAAAGAACTAACATAAATTTTTAATTTATGGGCAGAAAAAAATTGATGATGAAAAGTATGGCCCATAAATCTATATTAGAGTTTTGGTTCACTAAAAATTTTAAAGTTAATATCCCAATTGGATTGAAATCCAAAATTGTATGGGAGTTATGAGGTACAAAGACTTTCAAGTGAAATACACTAAACAAGAAAAGCATGTTTATATGACTCATATTGAGGGGAGATCATTATAACGCAAATGTGAACTAATTTTGTATATATTTTCATTTATGAGGGGGAGATGTTAAGCCTTTTGATCTCCCAAAAATGGATGTAAGATCTCCCAAAATGCATGTCATGTTGAATATATTGAGATTTTAAATCAATATGTTAGAAAATTGAAAAGTTGTTATAGTAAACTAGAAGTTTACTAATCTAAACAAAGTTATTGTTGGCATAACTTGTTTGATCATCCGAGTCATATATAAGATACAATATAATGTCAAAGATTGTATATTGACATCTATTCAAGAGTCAGAAGATTCTTCATGGATAGCCATCACATTATATATAATTCAAAGGTTATCATATGATGCTTGTTCTCAATAGAATATGGATCATAAGAAGATCACTGATTATGATTTGAAATGGATCTCTACAGTTCTGGAAATATATTAATTTATATGGGCCCATTTGAAAAGTATGTAAACCATACAAGTATTCAATAAATTTGATAGATGCATCTATAATATGTTTACATGTATGGTTATCAGTAGCTTGCACATGAAATTTGCAAGATTGTTTGAACAAATCATTATATTTATGAGTGCACGATTTTCAAATTATATGATCTATAATAATTCATTAAAGCCTCCATATATAGCTTGATCAATGCTTATGAAAACAAGATTATTATTTCAGTGTTGGTATATCTGACTTAATATATTGCATCACTTATATATATTAAGTTAACAAAATTCTCCCAGTGAAATTGGCTTTTTATCAAGAGCCAGATATTTTCCATTTTAAAGGTTTGAATATGCGATGTTTTCTTATTGATCTACCACGATGCACATAGATGGAAAGTAGAGATAAATGTTGAGCAAGATTCTCCTCCTTGTTTGTTTCTAAATGAAACAAAATTATGTTTCTAAAGGGATCAAATGGGTTTATGAGGCTTGTACTGCATTGTTAGTTAATTATCATTTGGAAAAGTTTCTCCACATGAGAGGCAGAAATTAAGTGGCTGAAAACGAAAATATATTGAATGCATTATTACTATCAAATATAGATCCTCAAGTAAAAGAGTATGAACAAGTTCATCAAATATTGCATTCATGAGATATTGTAAAATATTTGCTAGATCGAATTATTGACCTAAATGAGAATTACTAATTCTCATATTCCAGCTGAAAATGCTCCAATAAGTATAAACGAAAATAAGACATGCCTGAAGCATGATCAACAATCGGTTCCAATTATACTTTGGATAAAGAGGAGCATATAATTAAGATAATCATATTGATGAGGCTGTCACTTTAGAAGAGGCCAAGACATAACTAGTTCTAAAAACCTCAAGACAGGTTCAGATACCTGAGACGTAATATTGATATTTTGATAAGTTATGTCGCAATGAGAAAAATGGAACCGAAAAGGATAAAGTTGTTGACAGCGGTTTTGATAATAATATCACGTGATCAAATGAGAATTTTATATGTGAATCTATCATAAAAGGATGACATAAAGGTGATTGGCCAACATAAAAGGAAAAAGATGCAATAAAATATGATTGCATCATTTTTTATATGTGATAATTATGGACTAGTAGTCCAAATGCATGAAATATAAAGTTGTTATAAGATATATGAACATTTATGTGAAAACACATGTTTTCATAATAGTATGATGATGAGGCATATTATGTTGTGGTGGATGGAAAATAATTTCTAGTTTGGAAGGATATGAACAAAAAATTTACCTCTATTCAATATTATTATATCATAAACATATGGCTCAATGAATTTGAAATTTACATGAAAATCCTTGAAGGTTCTAACTTTTTAAAAACATGTTTAAGAAAATCATTACCCATATAAAATGCTATATATGGACTAAAATAATTTGAGCATATATACATTATTCAAAATGATATTAAAAATAGTATATGTTGCGTTTATTTTGAAAGTCATGACTTTTAATTTGATATTTTGGTTACAAAATTGAATTCAATGGAATAGAAGTCCCTTATATCTATTCCATGTTAATTCACATGATTTATTCATATTTGTGTTATATTTTAATTATAAAATTAGATTTCTACATGTATACAAATGGATAGTGAGACTGAGATTTGATGCAATGATTTAGCATTTTCAAAAGATATACCGGAGACTTGATCAATATGCTTTAAAGATATTACATGATGACAATGTGTCATGCAAAATTCAATTAAAAGGAAGATATGCTTTTAAAGGCATTATAGATTATTTGCTTGACGAGAATTCAGCATACTCTATCGAGATAAAAGGTGATGTTGTTACTAGGGGGAGTAAAAGTGATGATGTTATCATAAGAAGTGAGAGTGATATTATTTCCAGGGGAGAAAATATTATGCTGTACTCTTTTTTCCTTAACAAGGTTTTGTCCCACAGGGTTTTCCTGGTAAGGTTTTTAATGAGGCATCTTTAATATATATTGTGTACTCTTTTTCCTTCAGTCGGTTTTTATCCCATTGGGGTTTTCCTAGTAAGGTTTTAATGAGGTACAATATTTGTTTATAGACATATAAGGGGGAGTGTTATGAAATTATAAAGTGTGGATGTCTATAAAGTGCTTTGGATTCCTCTTAAGATTCTTCTCAATACCAAATTCTATAACCTCACACCCCTTATTATTCCCCATACTTATGTTATACATCCCATAACCTCCTCATCAATGGTTTGTAAAGAGTTTCATATGGTTAATGCCATTATATTTGCCTTCATTTCTTTGTAACTCAATGTGTACACTTTAATGGTTGTGAGCCTATAAATAGAGGCAATATAAAGGTATTGGGAGATGCACAATGAAATGAAAGAGTGCTCCTCTTTATTCTTCCTATCATCTTTCTTCTTCTTCTACTACTCTCTTCTATTTTTCATATATGTTTCCTTGCTTCCTCTCTCAATTTCCTCTTCTACCATTCTTTTCTTCTACTCTCCAATTTTCTTTATTTTCACAACAGGTCCTATGTTTTTTTTAAGTTGAGAAATCAATGTATATACCGTAAGGCGTTATATATGTTTTGGTTAGTTAAAGTGTAGGGAATATATATTTATTTTGTTCAAGTTTTATTTAAATAGCTAAAGTATAATTATTTTAATTTCTCTAAATAAAATTAAAGTTTAGATTTTAAAATTTTTTTATTAATTTTATCTGTTTTATTAAAAAATATGATGCAATACTTTATTATGTTTTTTTATAATGTATATAATTTTATTATATCTTGTTTAAATTTGAAAATTTATAAATTTATAGTTGATAAAATTAATTGAAATATTTATTTTACGTTGTTAAGCCTGAAATTTTGAAGGGAAGTTAGTATTCAAATCTTTAATGGGGTTTTGGATTTTTCATTGGGAGGAAGTTACTGACTGAAATAAAGCTGGCCATCCAGGTGCAATGTCAGATTTTATATACTTAACACCCTTCCTCGTCATCGTTTTGCTCTCCTCTTGCTATCCCATTCGTCTTCATTCGTTACATCGTCCGTCCAGAGGTTCAGAACAGAGGCAGCGTTCGAGTGCGTTGCGTGACCGTGAAACTTGCCGGAGGAAGAGCCCGTTTGCACTTTGAAGCACAGATTTGTGTTCAGGTAAGTCTCATAAATATTCCTCTACCCTTAGCTTCTTCAATCTCTTTCATTTTTTGTTTTGGCGGTTGACCCAAGAGTCATAAATGTGAAGCTTTTCACCGATGAAATGGTTGGATAAGCAAGATTATAGCTTTTATTCTCCTGATTTAAGCTTCCATGTAAACTTTTCTTCGGATTTATGGCTCTGAAACGCAAGGGTACTGTTTATTTGAACAAAGCTTATCAATTGGGTTTACGGTCGCGACAGGGATTTTGCATAATAAAGGGAGGCAACGTTCTTGTTTTCATAACGAAAGAGTGATTCAATCTTCATCTTAACCAGTTCATGCTATGGGTTTTAATGATATTGCTTTTGTTGACACATATTGAAAGGCCTGCTCCTACCTTGGATCACCATTTTGACCATTCTATGTTTTTAGACTGCGTAAATCCTTTCGTCATTTGCTATACTGTTGTGATTATCCACTGTTCTGGTAACCCAATAGCACTCCCAGCAGCCTCAAGTATATACTCTGCACGCTAAGTTGCCCGAGTTCTGATTTTGACGATCAACATCAAAGGACTTACTTATATATCTTCAGGTATATCTTCCTCTGCCATTCAGCATTCTTTCTTCTGGGGTTTGATATTTCACTGTTGTCTTGGTGAAAGATCATAATTTTCTCGATCTATTAATGTTAATTTAGCCATAGATGTCAAGTAATTGGATTGGAGTATGTAAATTGGAACAGGAAGATTTTTCTTGTTTCCTTACTGTTGAATCTAAAGCTTTCTTCCTCTGGTTTAGCTCATTGTGCGTAGGGCACACTTTAATGTGCTGAGGGATGTAGTAGAATGGAATGAGATGAGTATTACTACACAGTGAGCAAAATTGAGCGATGCGTGATGAGCTGATGCAACCTAGGCTATGGTAGTAATTATCTCAATTAGGTCTTTAGGGGTTTTGAGAATGGGTTACCATGGAAAGTAATGACTATCACATTTTCATGGAATGCCTTCTTCCAATAGCATTTAATGCATTGCCCGATCCAATTTGGAAGCCATTAACTGAATTTAGCCAATTTTTCAAAGACATGCTCAACGGTGTTATGAGAGGATCATTTATCGCAAATGGAAAAAAATATACCCATCATATTATGCAAATTAGAGTGTGTGTTTCCTCCTGCATTCTTTGATTCCATGAAGTACTTGCCTATTCATTTGCCATATGAAGCTAGGGTGGGTGGATTGGTTCAATATTGGTGGATGTATCCATTTGAAAGGTAAATGCCCTTTTCCAAATATTATTTCCTCCGTAAATATAGACGTTAAATCACATTAGTTTATAAATCTTATTGTAGGTTTCTCAATAAAATAAAAAAATGGCTAAAAACAAAGCGCGAATAGAAGGATCAATATGTGAAGCTTACATAGCATAAGAAACAACCTACTTTTTTACTTATTATTTTGAGTCACATGGGTCAAGTGATGTAAGGCGTAGCCATGATGATGCTGGGTCTGGGCAACACCAGAGTAATCCCACTCTATCCATCTTCAACCAATCTGGAAGATATGCTAGGAAGTATAAAGAACGATGGCTAAATGATCAATAAATTATGGCTGTCCAGTTGCATGTTTTATTAAATTGCGACGAGGTTAAAATAATTCTTGAGTAAGTAATAAGCACAGACTATTCATAACTTTAGATTATGTATCATCATTCCAACTTTTTGATTCAACAATACTCATCGTATGCTTGTGTTACAGATTATATGTGCAACATTTCACAAAAATATATGGTAATGATAGTGAAGTTATAATAAGCAAATTGGTGTAGATTTTCCATGATGGTTCCATCAACATGTAAGATTTTATTTTCCACAGGCATACATAGCCATAATATATTAGTATAGGTATTCAAACAATGAACCTTATCTCGTGATTGTATTTATGTTTGGTGATGGTCAGCACTAATCAAGCGTTATTGGAGAATCCTTATTTGTTTGACTTATCTCCTCGACCTTTGAGAATGGCAAAGTCATGGCCCATCTATTATGTTAATTGGTACAAGTTCAAACTTTTGCTAGTTTCAAAATTTTGCTAGGGATGCATGAGGGAGGCCATATGATTCAAGGAAGGAAGAGATACATTATGCTATGTGGCTTATGTTTTGTTTGTGTAATAATTGTATGTAAATACCTACACTATCATGCATGGTGTATATGCTGTATAATAGACCAAGTATGTTGTATTGCAAGTAAAATTGGAGACATGTAGACAAGAAAGAGATTTGAGTCCAAAGCCCTTGATAAAAGCTAAATTTGGGGTAACGTGGAGAAATAGCAAATAAAGTATAATTTGTATAAACATTTCCAGAAAAATGTTACACATCCTAAGCTTTAAAAAGAACCAAAAATTGCTAAATTTTGATGTGTAAATTAAAAGTTATGGTTATTCAAAGTTAGAAGAAAAATCAGGAAAATTGAAAAGTAACCAAATGAACAATTCTAAATTTTATAGAATAATTTATCATGAAATTGGACAAACGAGCATTTTCTCCTGTAGATAACTTGATGAGCTTCAATTAGAGATTTGAATCATTTGATTTCAATTTTTTTACATTTAGTTATGAATTTTTAAAGTTGCTCAAAAATTTGGAATTTACTAAGTGAATAGTGACCAACGAAAAGTAATTCGGTCACAAAGTTTTAAATTCACTTATTTGGTCATTTCAAGCATTTCAAAGACATTTAAGTTGTTCAATGTTGGTCTCTAATGAGGCTAAAGAGAGGGAAGTAAGGTGTTACAGTTGACCTCTTATTGAATACGATATGTTTGAATCATTGTTGAACAGTAAATATAGACACATTTCCAAATAAAAATTTGAACCTTGATTCATGATGAGAGATCGACATCTTCCCTTCAACTTAACCCTTGTTGGCGTTGATATGGCGATAGTTGCAGACAATTATAAAACCACTCTTTGGATGATGTAACCCATATAGAACTATTGACTTCCTGGACATCACACTCTATCATGCCTTGAGCTGGATAAATAAATTATGTCAAATAAAACAAAGAAATTAAATTTAAGATAACAACAGTTTAAGAAAATTCATTGATTAAAACTGAAGCATATACACGAAATAAATGACGTGAAACAATTAAACAAAATTCAATTGATAAGGACTCATACAATGCCAGACAACTGAATGTCTCCTACTATCTGAAGAGAGTGATTATGAACATAGTATGGTCCACAAACCTAGTTTTTTAGGGCTCAAATAATGAATATAATAACTAAGATGAAAAATGACAAAACAATCAAAAGGGTGACAACACCAAAACCTTTCGAAACACCTAGGACATCATATATGCCTGTTCCAAATGCTACAACCATAAATCCCAATGCCACCAAGGTTAAATACACACACATATTCAGTAGCCATTTATAGATATCCCTCTCATTTCTTTCGGTTGATGAGAAAAATAAGGCAAGAACAGCGGAAGTAGAGAGAATGAATGAGAGAGTCTGTTATAAGAAATGCTATGAAAGCTGCATTATACTTTAATATCGGAGAGCCCTCATGTTCTCCTTCTTGAATCAGTCCCCCAGGCAATGTAAATCCTGCAGTAAATATTACTGTCACAATTAAAATCGCCACCAGAGAGAGGGCTGATTCCATTCCTACAAAATAGTCTTGATCATATGTCTTATATTGCCCCTCCTTTTCATCAACTGCTGAATCGTGTCTCTTCTCTTGTTTCTCCTCTGTAAGCTGCTTATCCAGAACTCGACCTCCTACCTTACTCCGATGTTACGCAATTTTATTAATAATTTGTTCTGCACCATGTAACATACAGAAGCCTTTCATTTTAAACAAGATTCATCTACAAAAGCTAAATGAATAAGCTTGCGTTCACTAGTAGAAGTATAATCAACATAATTACATAGACGTTAAACCTAATCAAACCAATGCAAAACCTATTAAAAGATGTTATGGCATTAGCTAAATCAAAATGAAATCTAACAGTTCATCAGTCTCTTAACTTACTAAGCTTGAAGAAGAATAGTATAGTTGCATACATGTACGTATGATGCTTTGCTTGTAAATTTGAGCAGTGTATGGTAGCTGAAAATTCAGATCGAACAAACTTAATGCATGAATATTCTTAATTATTTTGTCCACAATAACTTAAAACACACAGCATAGCATATGATCTTTTATGCTATCAGTCTCTATATTACACAAGAATTGCTATTATTATCAGTTACAATCGATTAGTTCATACTTTATACTAGTGTGGTGTTTGAGTAAAGGGGATGAGTGCATGCGAATGTTTGGAATATGAAAAATAAATGCAGTCAATTTGTAGTAAACACAAGTTCTTGGAAGGATTGCACTCTAAAAGTTAGCTTTTGGAGTTAGGTAACCCAAGGCATTGTAAGGCAACTCTTTCAAGGAAATACACTCATATGTGACTTGTGACAATCAATTCTTGTATTTTGTGTGTGTGTGTGTTTACTAGATGATGTTTCTTGTTACCTTGGAAGCTAAACTGGAGGCACATCAGCAATAGCAACATCTAGAATAGTATGTGTTGGGATTAGGACGTACATGCAGCGGAATTTAAAATTTTCTAATCCCAAATACGGATCTGTCAAAGGCGTTTAGATCGAGGAGATGAAGGCGTATCTTTTGTGTTTCAAGATCGTTTCTTCCTTTGCGTCTGGATCTCTTCAGATTCCACAACGTCCCGCGTTTTTACTTCCGATCACGAGGAGCCGACGTTTCTTTTATCGCCTCCCTTTACAGGTATCTACGCGAACAGTTTCCAACAATCGCAACGTGCTAGCGCCTCTTACGTCTCACTTTCTCTAGGGTTTCTGTGGCTCACAATCAGATTCGAATTTCTTCTGCCTCTCACTCATGAGTCTTGATGTTTTAGAACTCATAGAAGAGCCTCCCTAAATCTGAGATTAATCTTTAATTAATCTTTTTAAAATTCAAATTCAGATCTGAAAAGAAATTTAAGATTAATCTTTATTAATCTTAAAATTCGAATTTCAAAAAGATATTTAAGATTAATCATTATTAATCTTTAAATTCAAATTTGAAAAGATATTCAAATTTTGCAATTTTAATTTGGATTAAATACATCTGATCAAATCATATCCATTTAATTAATCCAAATAATGAGCTGACTAATTTAATTTATCTTTATAAATTAAATCTGAACATTAATGTCAGTTATTTAATTTATCAAATAAATTAAATACTAACATATAATATTATTTTCATTTCAAATTTATATATAATTCGAATAAATCCTAGAATTAAAGCTCTTATTGGACTGTTCTTGCGTACGACCCTGTAGGCCCATATGAAGTTGGCAGTGTGCTAAACTCAACATTAACCCATAAGTCGTAAGCGATCTCTAGCAAGACATTACGACGACCCAAATCATATCACGTTGACGAGCGAACTTTTAGTCACCTAAGTCCGCGTTAAAAATTTTAACCGAATTAATGTAGTATAGCATCAATCGGGGTTATATTCACTTTGAGGAGCCGATAAAACGAAATGAAATCCTAGTAATTAAATGCAAATAACCTAGACCGAAAACTAAAGTGGGGAATGTGAATCCTATGAATTAAACTAAAATTAAAATACTTTTTTTTATATTTTTTTGAATATGAAAACAAGTGAAACAACTGAAAATGTTTGAAATATGAATAACCGATGATGGAAATTAATTCTCCAACTCAACAACGTAGGCAATCATCACTTCAATAGATATGGGAGTTAAAATAATGAATTAAAGAATTATAATTAAGCTTTAATCCAACAACCGAGTCACCTCGAATTGCCACAAAATATTTTCCAAACTTCCAATTTACTAACTGCCACCAGAATAGTAAAAAGGAATTAATGATAATAAAACCACTGCTTAATTGTAACTCTTAAATTCAAATAATAGAATTAAAGCTAGCAAAAAATTATTTGATCCAAGATTCTAAGCCACCTTAGAAAATCACAAAATATTAACTCTAAATTCAATACAATGTGATACCACAACATTATAATTGAAATTAAAGCTATAATCAGTCCAATATCAAATTGCCAAGCAATAATTTCAGTCACAATAATTTCCAAAATAAAATCCAATTTAAGCAATTAAAATCGTTCCAACAATTAGAAAAACTATCCTACGACCTAGGAATTGTTAATCAATTATTGGACAGAAAATTAAAGCAACTAAAACTCCCCTTTGAAGACTCA
>JANTPZ010123607.1:0-10633 GCA_025593235.1 Vachellia pachyceras | reverse complement strand
AAAGGGCTAGAGTCTAGAAGCTCTCAATCACTGATTGAACAAAACAGACAAGGTTCAGAATGTTTGACAACTTTTATCTGAAAGTGAACCTTAATTATTATGCAGACAGAATGTCAAGTTTTGCTAATTTTTACTCCTAAATCCTAATGTCTAATCTTTTTGAGAATTGTCTGTTGAAGTAAAACTTGTCTACAAAGATATTATCACCAATATATTCTGTAGTTCTGATGATCAGCTTAATTAGCATTGCCTGTGTACGGTTTATGATTCATCTTTTTATTCTGATATATCTTTGGGGAATTGCTACGAGGTCTCAATGAGGAAATCCAATAACTGAGGATCATGCACTAACAAGTATTAATGTAAGAAATGACTATGTTTATATTTCCTGTATGCCATTGAGACTTTTGGTAGTCAAGTCCCTTCTTTAGGATCTCATGGTAATTTCCCCATTTTTGAGACTTGAAAGTTTAGAAATGGAAAAGCAGGTTGCTGACCCCGGGCAGATGATATCAGTCACAACTGCATATCATCTTTTGGAGCATGGAGATCCTTTGGAGAAATCTTTGGCTTCTGTTTTCTGAGAGGCTCCAAATTTGGGCATGCTTGGATGTAGCTATCATGAAGATGCCCAAGATTCATGTGCTGTGCTGAGATGTAGGATATTTTTTTTTGGTTCACTTAAGTCCGCCATTTGGTGGTTTTCTTTCTGTTGAACACTGATCACAAGTTGTGGCCAGGCTAGCTAGAAATTTTATCATTTTCACGGTTTATTTCAGATTCTTGAGAGCAAGCAAGCGGATGTGATCATGCTTGCGGTTAAATACGATTATTTTGTACTGATTGCTGGGAGAAGAAAAATTCAAATCCCTGTTGGATGTGAGGTTGGATTTGGATTTCTGAGAACAATTTAAATTCATGCTGATAAAATGAACATGACTTTTTAATTACAAGTCAAAAACAAATACAAGATTTTAATTATCCATATTAAATATACACAATCTCAAATGAAATTAAACACTCTAAACAAATAATTTGAGAATTGAGGGGACTTTAAATTTGAACACTAAACACTGATGTGTGACAATTGGAGACAAAAGCTAAAGGAACTCGGTGGAATAAATTTCCTCACATATCTGATATGCGATGGGCATTTATATTTAATGACCAGTGTTGGCCTCAATTATGTATGGTTCAAGGGTAAAATTGGTATAAAATGTTAATAATTTAATATTATGAATAATATCATCACAAACTTATAATTAGTTGTAAAGTTTTAAATCGTGAAGATTAAAATTAAAAAAAAACGGAGGAAAGAAAATCTAACCAACATCCAAAAAAGTGATTCGACTTCAGCAAAAATAAAATTTTAGTCAGTACATGTCTCCCGTATTGCATAAAATTTAAGCAATGAGTAGTTGTTCTATTTAGAAACTGAGAATAGTGTGACTTGGTAGAATAATATTATTTAGAGATTTACCAAAAAGGGAAGATGATATTATTTTTATTAGAGTTTCGTTTAATTAATTTTCAATTTGATAAATTTCACCTAATATAGTACCTGCAAATAAAATTTTAATGATAAAATTAATTATACAGATACTTTAAATATATGTAATGATGCGATACTTCTTTTGATTAAAAAACAAGAAATAAAGTATCACCTCTCCAGTATTAAATATAATTCTCCATTTGTATTATACTACAAATGAAAACTTATATTTAGAGTCGGATGGAGTATATTTACAAATACTCAAATTATAAGACTCATTCAAAATTGAATGAAAGTATAAAAAATGTATAATAAAATTTTCCTTACGAATAATCTTTGCAAGAACAAAACCCATTACTAAAGCAGTGAAACCTATTGTTATCCCTTACAATTATTTTCCTTCCCTCCAATTTAGAAATCATCTTGATGCTTGTATGACAATCCCCACATATCGTCAAGTTCTTCCTACCCTTATTAATGTCCCCATCTCACTAAATAGAAGACCACAACAAACAGCCAATTTCTCACTGTGAACTCCTACCATCTGTTCCTTCTCTTCTTCTTCAAAATCCCTTAACACAGCTTTTATCCTCTACATATCCTTGATTTCTCATCTTAGCTCTCAGATCTATCAGAAGATTATAGATATCATCTGATCTTGCATGTGATCTATCTCCAACTACGAACTTGTTTATTTGACCCTTGTACTCCACCCAGCTCCACCCAGCTGATTTCTTCAATCCTTGTTTTATAATTGTTTTCCTAACCTTATCAACATCTTCCCACCTACCGGCTGAAGCATATATGTTTGATAGTAACACATAATTGCCTGAGTTATGTGGCTAAAGTTTGAACAGCTTCGCTGCAGTGAGTTCCCCAAGTTTGATTCGTTTATGGATCTGGCAAGCACTTAGAAGGGAGCCAAAGATTACGGCATGCGGTTCCATTGGCATGGTTGAAAGCAACTCGACTGCTTCTTCAAGTTTACCCACTCTGCCTAACAAATCAATCAAGCATGCATAGTGATCTACATTAGGAACTTCAATTGATTCAAAAATCTTCTGGCCTTCTTCTAATAATCGTTCATGACTACAAGCTGTTAGTGCTCCTATGGAGGTTATCCGGTCGGGTTTGATCGGTTCTTCTTCCACTTTTGATAGTAGATTTACGGCATCAAGTCCATGGCCTTGGGCTGCATACCCTGAAATCAATGTGTTGTAGGAAACTACATCTCTTACTTCCATTTCTTGAAATGTTCTTGTGGCATCTTCCATGCGGCCACATCTTGAGTACATG
This sequence comes from Vachellia pachyceras, assembly GCA_025593235.1. Lineage (NCBI taxonomy): Eukaryota > Viridiplantae > Streptophyta > Magnoliopsida > Fabales > Fabaceae > Vachellia > Vachellia pachyceras. The sequence continues at coordinate 7,845 of JANTPZ010123607.1, read as the reverse complement.
AAAATCATAGAGTTGTATCCTGAGATTGATTTTATTTTCTTTCAGGATGCTCACAGCCCAATTACTCAACTCTAGTGCTCCAAGATGTCCACAAGCCGAGACAACACTAACCATAGTCACCTCATCAGGTCTTGAATCTTTACTGGAGATCATTTCCTTGAACAGGTCCAGCGCGGCGAGTGACTCGCTGTTGTGAGCATAACCGGCAATCATTGAATTCCACGAGACGGTATTCTTCTCTTGCATCTTATCAAAGAAGCGTCGGGCGGAAAATAAATCCCCTACTCTTGCATATGCAGAAATCATGGCATTCCATGAGATGATGTTCCCATACATAGTTGATTAAAAATGTTCTGAGCAGCCTCTAGGTTCCCACATTTTGCATGCATATCAAGAAGAGCCGTCTTCACATAATAATTTGAATTTTCGTTCTTTCTGTTTAGCCTTCTGACCAGTGTCATCTAACCATATTTTACCCACTTTTTCATAAATAATTGAAGGATTTTTGATACATTTTCTAGACTAAAATACATGAATAAGCATCAATTTGGAATAAAGATATTTGCATTAAATGAAGTCCAATTAGGGGTAAAAATAGTTTTAAATTGATAATTTAGTCATGCAATTGTGTCTTTGAGCTTTTAATATTATTTTATGCTTAATTCTTGTATAAGGTTAAGTTTCAAAATCTGGGCAGTGTGGCTTAATCTAAACCCAATTCATTAAGGATGGCCCATATGAGGATATCCATGCAGACACGGCCACGCACACACTGATCTGGAGGCTCTCGTTCATCTATTTATTTCACAGCGTAGACCTAAAGGAGATTCAAGCCGCCACCATTCCACGAGACGCTGGAATCCTCATTTTGCAATCACGCAGCCACTGTTCCCATCCAAGCACACATGAGGCACGAAGCGGCGACAGAGGGGACCTGAAGCAACGACACACACAGCGTCGACTATCACCAGACCACGCGAGAAGGATCACGAGAAGCACAGCCTACGCCTGGTTCTTTGCTCTTTCTTCCTCAGCACCGCCAGACCACAAGCACGCAAGGGACCTCACGGTTTGAATGAGAGAACAGGCCACCACTTCCATTTTCCCTCTACCTCAACACATGCCTCCTTGATACACGAGAAGCCGCCGCCTGGGAGCTCTCCTCCTCACCACCACGACGCCATCCATTGCTCTCCCTCTTCACCACCACAACGTCATCGAGACCCTAGAGAGATTCCACCACGAGGACCAGACCAGCCGCCACTTTATTTTGCCATTGACCCATTCTTTGCTCTGACCATTGACCACATACGCAGCCACTAGACCTTCACCCCTGAGCCGCCGCTGATACACACGGACGCAACAGGCGATAGAGAGAGCGTCGTTGAGCTTGAAGCCACCACACCAGACCACCTGGAGACGGAAGGAAGAGAGGGCGCGACGGTCTTCGTCGCTGAAAGCGAGAATGCAACAGAGACAAAGCAGAGATCAGACACACTCTTCAAAGCTATCCTTGAAAAGAAAAAGGGCAAAGATATTGAGCAACCTCGAGTAGAATAACAACCACTTCTGAGCGAGGTTCACCTTGCTCTTTGGAGGATAGCTTTCTCTTTGGAGCTCTCAGAATCAACTTGCTGCATGGGGCTCAATGGTGGCCTTTCAGCTTTTATCTCTTCATCCACTTCATCATCATCCTTATCCGGGAAATGTACCTTCTTGCCACTTCTCAACTCAATGGCATTCAATGATCTAGGATTCATAACGATGTTTGAGGGAACAGATCCACCTGTTTTAGCATTCATGTCACTCAAAGAATTGGAGAGTTGAGTGATATGGGCGTTGACATTATCATGTTTCGCTTCCCATTTCTCCATTCATTTCTCCAGTTCTGAGAATCTTGAAATAGTAACTTCTCTATGCTCTTTCATGTCCATAGAGAATTGGGAGATTTGCCCCACAAGATTCTTGAGCAATTGGTTGGTCTCATCCGTCTTGGACTCTTGAATAGGCACCATTTGTCCACAACTCGTCCCATATGGTTGAACTTGATAAGACGAGGATGAACCCTCTTGATTCCTCCAACTGAGAGTGGGATTAGGTCTTCTATTCTCATTATAAATAGTGGTGCGGGAGTCCCATCTTTGTTGTTGGTTAGGCCTTCCTTGATATATGGCACCAACCTCCTCATATCTAGAGGGACAATTACCAGAGATATGCATAGATGAGCTACAATATTCACAACTAGGAGCCACTAACTCTTTACCCACTTAATTAACATCTTTAAAGGGTGGCCTCGAAGCGATCTTATCAAGTTTAGTCATCAAAGCACCAATTTGAGTAGCAAAAGTATAAAGTTGAGGAATATGTAGAGGTGAAGAATTAACGTGATAAATTCCTTTGCTTGTACTATTGTGATCCCCATAAGTTTGTTTGACTAGGGCCATCTTCTTAATCAATTCCCAAGCCTCAGGAGCAGTGAAATTAGTATTTTAAATTTTATAATTAATTTTTTAAATTAGTAATTTTTTATTTTGAATTATTTGATTTAATTATTTTTTGAGTACATGGGTGTATTCAACGTATAGACACCGAGTTGAGGGAGTTCCAGGGGTCAACAGTAGACCCACTATCTCACTGTGGCCATGGAGGGGTGTGATAGGCACCCCTGCCGACTTCCAAGGTTAGAGTTTAGGGCTGGGACTTCCTCTGCTGCTCGTCCCAGGTGACCACATCTGGACCTCGGTGACACAACGATTCAGATGTGGACAGAGAGTCCCTGCAAGCTGAGATGCAGGTGCAGTTGCAGCAGCAGCTCGAGTCGCGGGTGCAGGAGGTAGAGGCCCAAGTGCGGACCGAGATGTAGTCACAGATGTAGAGGCAGGCTGTGAATGTCATGTTGTAGATAGTATTCCAGGCTACCTTTCCTGGCGTTGCTCCACCTGAGCTACCTCTGGAGCTGGCAATAGCCCCCAACCCCCAGTTCCTCCACCGCCCCCCGCCCCCCCCGCCTCCCCTAGATCCCCAGCTCCACTCGCATCCCCAGGATCTCCAGCCCCTTGTAGATGGTTGATTTTGTATTTATTTATTTTTGTATTTTTCATACATTTTGTTATTTATTTAATATTTGTTTTTTCTCGAACTTTTTATAATTGAAATCTTAAATTTCATTTATCAATTAAATTAAGATGAATAAAGTAAATTATAATCAAAATAATTATTATTAATTAAATTTTAAAATGTAATTCAATTATATTTAATTTAACTTAATTATTATTTATTAAATTTAAAAATTTAATTAAATTATATTTAATTTAACTAACAAATAATTTTAAAAATTTAAGTGAAATAAATTTAAATTTTTAAAATTATATTATGAGTTATATTTCATTTTAATAAATGTAAAAATATTTAGTGGTGGTTCTTATTTAGTTTTGCAGCGATTACAAAAAAGTTGCAAATTTGAAATTCAAATAATTTCCCTTAGTTTTAGCAGCGGTTATCGAACCGTTGCAAATTTTAAATTCAAATAATTTCCCGTGGTTTTAGCAGCGGTTACTACTTTAATGTTCAACGGTCATGTGTTTTGCAACGTTTTGAGCAGCGGTTTTGAACCGCTGCAAATGTCAACGATCATGCATTTTGTAGCGTTTTGAGCAGTGGTTTTGAACCGCTGCAAAATTGTGTCTATTTTCATATTCCATTTTAAGCCTTCCCATCTCAAAAACTTTCAAATTATCCTTTCTTTCTCTAATCACTTCCACTTTCTCGTTTCCGTCTCTGATCACACTTGTTCTCGGTGATATTGCGATCATTTTTATGTGAAGTCTTTCTGATGGATAAGTCATGGATCGGGTTTCCTCGCAACTTCACTCAATATTTAACCGGATTAAACAATTTTTTGGATTTTGCTAATGGACATGGAAAAATTAATGGTAAGATTTCGTGTCCCCTGCTTTAAATGTTAGGGAACACTTTATAGTTAAGTCGTTCTCTCAAATTTACAAAAACTGGGTATATCTTGGAGAAACTGATATTGTCTTGGGAGAGTATACTCCTGCAATCTTGCAAATATGAGTGGAAGAAAATCGTGTTGACCCCATCAATAACGCACTTCGTGATGCCTTTGGGGTTCATCACGATGTAATAATAAATGAAGTGTAAGGTCTGGAACCTTAGTACATGAGGAACACAGAAGCTCGTAGTTTCTTTAAGCTTATGGCAGAAGCTGACAAAGCTCTATATCCTGGGTGTGTAAAGTACTCAAAATTATGTTTTTAATTAAATTGTACCATATTAAGTGTCTATGTTGTATATCTGATAGGGGAATGTCGATGATATTAGAATTATTACTCAACGCATTCCCTGAAGTATGAAAAAAATCCATGCATGTCCAAATGATTGCATGCTTTATTTGGGAGAAGTTGCGAATAGATAAATTTGCAAGCGGTGTAACACTTCGAGATACAAGCTGGAAGGAAAGGGGAAGAATAAGAATAAGAAACTTGTGAAGATTCTCAGGTATTTTCCTTTGAAGTTGCGACTTTAGAGATTGTATTTCTTGACTAAAATGGCTGAGCAATGAGGTGGCATGCTTTGAAGCGAATCCTAATGGTAAGTTAAGACATCTGCTGGATTTTGAGGCTTGGAAGGGATTTGACTAAGAATTTCCAGATTTTACTGCGGATCCCAGAAACATACGCCTTGCTTTGGTGACTGATGGATTCAATTCTTTCGGGAACCTAAGCACAAGTTACAGTATTTAGCCTGTGGTGTTAGTTTCATACAATTTGCCTCTATGGATGTGTATAAAGTAAAACTCATGCCTTTTGTCTATGATCATCCTAGAAAAGAAATCACATAGCAACGATATTGATATCTACTTGCAACCTTTGATAAAGTAGTTGGTTGAATTGTGGACTGATAGGATTGAGACTTACTATGCATATGATAAGGAGCTGTTTAAATTGTGTGTGGCTTTGATGTGGATGATAAGTGACTTTCCGGGTCTTAGAACTTTATTTGGATGTAACATGCATGCTGGACTCGCTTGGCTCGTGTGTAACTTTGACGTCGAGCCATTGCGCCTTCCATACAATCAGAAGTGGTGCTTTATTGGACATCGTCGATTTCTTGATGGGAAGCACAAATTTAGTTTGCAGAGGAATTGTTTTGATAGAAAACATGAAAGAAGAGGACCATCTATCATGTTAAGTGGTTCCGATATTTTGAGTCAGCTTGATGATGTTCATTTTAATTTTGGAAAAAGGGTGATTCAGAACGAGGCAGAAGGAGATGACGTATAATTTGGAGGTTAACCCAGTTCAGCAATGGCAGAAGAGGAGTGTATTTTTTACTCTTCCTTATTGGAAGACTAACATGTTACATCACAGTTTTGATGTGGTGCACATTGAAAAGAATGTGTGTGATAATATTCTATACACCTTGTTGAAAGAATCTGGGAAGTCCCAAGATCATCTACGAGCCAGGAAGGATTTACAGTCCATGGGAATTCTCAAGAGTTTGGCCAGACGATAATGACAAGTTTCAATAGAAAAATTTACCTTAACAAAGTCGAATAAGGATATATTCCTCTCAACATTGAAGAACATTAGGGTTCCTGATAGATATTCAAGCAACATGTCAAGGTGTAACAGCAGATAATTCTCACACTGTGTCATTTGGAAATGATCTTCCCTCCTTAATTTTTTTACTGTCATGGTGCACCTCACCATACACCTTGTTCAAGAGGTAAAACTCAGTGACCTGGTTCAATATCATTCGATGTATCACATTGAAGGGTACTCACACACATTATTTACATAGATTGGCTTATCACCAATTTACTAATTTATCTTAATGTTTAAACTTATTACAGGTTCTTAGGGAAGTTGAAGTCCTATGTCAGGAATAAGGCATGACCAAAGGATTCAATAGTAGAATGTTATATAGGGGATGAGATCCTGAACTTTTGTTCACGGTACTTTGATGACATCGAAACATCTTTCAACCGTCGTCCTCGTATTGATAATTGCCCTGATGTTAGTCCCTCAACATCGGCAGGCAGTTTGTTCCCTCGAGTTGGAGGACATCAATTCTTCAACCTCAATCCTAATGAGATGTTACAAGCACACCGACATGTCCTCATCAACTACAGTCAAGTTAATCCTTTCATCCAGTGAGTATTAATACCAACCTGTTATCTTATTAATTTAACGTATGTCTACCAACTTATATACTATATGTTTAATCATGACATAGAGTTCAAAAGTTATGTCAAGCTTCAATTGTTTATTAGGGCAATACGTCTATTGAGGTTGATAGAAGATTGCATAGGGAATTCCCAAGTTGTTTTGCACGTTGAAGGCGCAATGACAACAACCCCCACCCAGTTGATTTGACAAATCTTGCCATTGGCCCGCTCCTGTATGCAAGAAGGTTTACCGTATACAACGTCAACGGCCTCAAGTTTTGCACAGTTTCACACGATCAAGGTTCTCTCACCCAAAATTCCAGGGTTTTTGGGTCCTTCAGTACAAGAAGTTATGCGAGCTCTAGTGATGTTGACATGCGTTTCGGAGGTGCCCTTACTATGGGAAATTGGTTTACATCATCGAACTGAATTATCAGGATCAATTCACAATCACACTATTCAAGTGTTTCTAGGAAAATATGATAACTACTCGTGGAATAACCACTAATGAATTGGGCATCACATCTGTGAATTTCTCAAGGCTCATTCACACAGGTGACTCTCCAGACGATGAGCCTATATTCTAGCATTAGAGGCACAACAAGTTTATTATGTCGAAGATCAGAAATATAAAGATTGGAGTATGGTTGTTCATCTTAAGCATAGATATATTTATGACATAGGTGACAGCGATGAACAATTGACATACGAGGCGGAGCCATTCAAACATACTAATTTTCAAAACTTCTTTCCCGAAGGAGATTGCGATTTATCCCTTGTCAGAGCTGATGAAGATAAATAAATAAATCAGGCACATAAAGTATTTATTTTTTATGTGTAACGTATTTGTAGCAGTTTCCATACCATTGCAAATCCCCATAACCGCTACAAAAACAGTCACCTAAAACACTGCAGACACAACTGCTGATACTATAAACCACTGCAAACTTAAGTGACATAAACCGTTGCTAAAATTAACCGCTGCAAAATTATGTAACATAAACCGCTGTTAATCCACGCTGAAGATCCTATAAATATCCCTTCCCCCTCCACGTTAATTGTGTTGATTCTAGCCTCCTAGCTTCGTTTGGCTTTCGTCTGCTCGTTTCGGTTTCCTCTCCTGGTTTTGCACAATGTTCTGGTCTTTTTTTTTTCTTTTTTGTTTATTACTTGACATTATTATTTGTTTTTCTTTATGTTCTTTAATTTTGGTTTTAGATTTTATTTTTTTAGTACTCACTTTATGCTTTTATTTCGTTATTATTTCTTTGTCCCTTGAATTATTTAAACAACTGATTTCAAGCTTAAAGAATCAAAATCAAAATGAGAAAAATTGAGGGGCTAAATATTGTAATAATCTACATCTATACACATTCTTTGTAATTTGTTTAGTTACCCTCAGCGACATTGAAGATTATTTAAGGAAGGTAACGTTGCCAATTTTCAATGAAGCAAGAGGGAGAAGGTGATGGAGCTGGTATTGCCAATTTTCAATGGCAAAGGTTATTATTGAAATAGTTGAGCATAACCATTAGCTTCACTTAACTAAAACTATGTAGGAAGAAATGACATTGCAAGCCATTTACAGTTCTATGATGTAAAATTAAGGGAGATTAATTAATTTAACTATTTGTAAGAAATGGGTTGATTTTTTT
>JANTPZ010123606.1:0-11744 GCA_025593235.1 Vachellia pachyceras | reverse complement strand
CTTGAAGTTTGGGGAAGCAAACATTAGAAGGAGAAAGGTTTTTGAGTGATTCTTCACAAAATACCCCCTCCCATTCCTCACAATTAAATACATATAGACTCCTCAACTCTGGAAGGCTTGTAACAACAGCGGGAGTGAAGATATTGCGTAACTTTGGGCAATCTGACAGTGTAACATGTTCAAGTCTATGGAGGCTCACACTTTGTGTGGGGCCCTTCCAAATATATTCCAACACTAGTAGTTGTTCTAATAAGAACATACACAACTCTGAATTCAACAACTTCAAAGGTTCCTTTTGTTCTCCGCTATATTCTTCACTTTCTAATAATGTTCCTCTCATAACTTGAACTTCAAACAAACCTTTCATTCTCAATCCAGTTCTTCGAATCCTTACAACTTTCAAACTTAGGAGAAGGGTCAATAGTTTCTGATTTCTCAGATGGTCGAAGCTATTTGCCGTAACCACCACAAATGCGCTTGCGGCCCCATTCCCCTGTACATATATACATACATATTTATACACACACACACAATTAAAATTATAACTATGAAATGCACTGATTATTGCCTACTATTGACTGTAGATAACTCTTTTCCCTTGAAAAAATAACTAGAATACATGCATAGTATAAAGTTAATGACAAAAGACAAACAAGATTTTTTTTAAAGGAAACAACCCTCAATGACTAAGCATTTCCCACAATAAATAGTACCCGACGCAAAATTAATAATACAAAATTATATCCTTGACGAAAATATGAAATAAAAATATAAGCAATGTAAAAATTATGAAATCAATTAGTTGGAAAAAAAAATTAAAATGAACAAAAGACGTTAAAAATTCACTTCCTTGACCAAAATACAAAATAAAAAAAAGTGCTGAATACGGAAAAATAAAAGTAATTATTTGACCGCAAAATTTTTATGGTTCTGCTTAATCCATTCATTAATAGCCAAACCACCAAGGTTAGTGGTGATAAAGAAAAGTTGCATAAATATTTATAATTAGGGTGATAAAAGTCATCATCACGTGATAGACTTTGTGGCATGGGTGATTAATAATTTATTAGGAGATGAAGGCATACGTAATAGGATTTGTGACATATTAGCCAACAAAATTAAAGATGAGAGAAAAATCTCCATCCCAAAATCGACTTGTATTTCATTGGCGGGCCGCCGAATGGGCTGTTGCAAAAATTCCACGACGTAGGCCCATCTAAATTTTAAAATGAATTATTATTATTATTTTAAAAATTGTGATAAAATAAAAGGAGAATTATGGGTAAATCCCCCAATAAATTAATTATAGAATAATACCCGCCGTATAGAAGCTTAGTTGCATAATGTAGAAGTTCAGTTGCATTTTATTGAAGTCTTATTCTACAATTAATTTTTTCCACTAATATACATACATACTACATTCAATTCATTAAGAGTCAGTTCATTTTTTCACTAAAAAAATTGGTCAAATACCTAACAGATAATAATTGACTACTTATAATTGACGAAAGAGTTAAAACAAATAGAGATAAATAGAGACATTAATTTCACATGACAATTTGAGAGCCGAGAAAACTTAGATAAGCTTATTCTATTAGTACATAAACACAATCTAACAAGTAATAATACCAAAATAACAAATGTGATTGGAAAACTTGACTTAATAAATATAATATACGGAACTTGACGAAAATTAGGAGATCATCCTAATTTCTTCTTTCTACTTTACTTCTAAGAATCTCATATCCACTTTTAAGTTGAAAAATGGATAGTTCAAATTTAATATTTTATAAAATGATGGTCATAATATTGTACAAACTAAATTGTCAATTTTTCTTTACAGTAGGAATGAACGATGTGCAAGTATATAAAAATTTAACAATTTAATGTTTATATTTATGTTTATAATAATTTTATAAAATATTGAATTCAAAACATCCATTTTTTTTAATCAGGAGGTAATAAGAGAAAAGCTTAATGAGGAAAAGGAGAGAACCCCGGATCCCAAAATTCAGGTTCAAAACAAAAGGAAACAAATTCATTTTAGAACTAAAATTTCATTTATTGAATAACTAGTCAAAACGTAATTTTTTTTCCAGCAAATGCGTCAACGAGGATTATCATTTCAAATATGCAATGATTAAAGAGGGATTCGGCAGATAACACTTACGTGTGGATTATCTTTTGCATCATCAAGTAGTGGATCCCTTTGTGTAGCTTCTTCATCAACAAGCCAATCGAGTTTCGGACAATCTTCGATTTCCAATTCCTTTAGAGCTGGACAATGACAAGCATGAGTGGCATGGGAGAACACTTGTTCAAGACTATCCATTTTTATCAATCTTAAAGTAATCAGGTGGGATAGCACTTGTCTTGTTTGAAGAAAGCTCGCATCAACTATGAATCTTCTCTCTCGACAATGCGAAACCACCAAGTGCTTTATCTCAAAGCTTATAGCTTCGTTTGGTAAGCCCGTTACCAAAACGGGTGCGCTTACCGAGACACTTTTCCTCTCACATAAACTACCTCGGAATCTGTGTCCGTTTTCCCAACGGACTATCCAAACGGAGCCTATATCTTTATAATCCCACAAACAATTCTCAAGCCAAAGGTAGTTCGCTCTAAAAATGAGATCTTTCATAGATGAATTCAAGGCAGAGACTTTAAAGCCTTGTATACATAAAGCTCTTAATTCTTTAATGCCCTCATCATTAAAGTAGTTAAGGAAAGGAGGTCCTTCGCGTACATCAAAATTACATGTGGAATCATAGATAACATACCTCTTCAATCGTGAAAGAGAGAAATTTTCTTGGATGGCAGATTTTTTATCCCAAAAGTATAGCTCTTCAAGTTGCTCACATTTTTCAATAACTCCTAAAGGACTTTTCTTAATTTCACACCCAAACACATCCAAAAGCTTCAACCCATTCATATGTTCAATTCCAGCAGGTAATTCATTAAATTTAGAACAACGCAAGTCAAGAATCTCTAATCTTTTGAGTTGACAAAGAAAAGAGATATCACCCAATTTAATTCCTCTGAAGCATATGGTGTGAAGATTTCTTGACACAGTTGATAGGGGTGACCATTGAATCTTACTATACCAAAGTGGCTGCCATTGAAAGCTAAATGTTACAAGGGCTAAGACTCTGAGTGCTTCAATCCCTCCAATATCTTCGATGAACCCTTCAGGATGAAGCAGCAGAAGCTCAAGTGTCGGACAATGCAATTGATTAGAGAGCTTAAAATTGTCTTCCAAATTCCATAATGATATTACCTTCGTCTCTTCCAAACTCTCATTTTCAAACATCATTCTTGAAACCGCTCGGTTATCCACCAAAATTGCTTGACGTTGCTTCTTTGCGATCCATAAAGCTACATCTCAAACCAAGTCGTGCATTTTTACACATGCTTCCTGATCTGTATGCATTAGTAAACAAGACTCTAATAACCTGTTAATCATTGCGAGAATCTCGCTCCGTGCATCATACATTGTATGAGAAATCTCCTCAAACTCGAAAGCCCCCTTGGCAAATCGAACTAAATCCTCTATATGGATTTTATGATCCTCAGGAAACATAGAGCACATTAGGAAGAGCGACTTGGCTAGTGGACTCGGCAAATTATCATAACTCAATTTGAGACAAGCATAAGGTCCTCTTGAACTCTCATCAATATCCAATGGTAGGGAAAGTTGTAGCCTCCGTAGTGCTGACCTCCACTCCGCAAAACCTTTTCCTCTTAATGCACTTCCCACTGTCACAACTGCAATGGGTAGCCCCTTGCACTCATCAACAATTTTTCTTCCCAAACCAACAAACTCATCCAATGAGTCGATGGTTATTTTTGCATGAATCTTGAACAAATCCCACGCTTCCTCCTTTGTTAAGAGAGACAATTCAAATTTTCTATCACACCGCATAGATTCACATACATCTCGATTGCGAGTGGTTAAGAGAATACGACAATTTTCATGTAGCGGAATGCCAATTTCTTGAAGATCTAGATTGCTCCACACATCTTCCAAGATTATAAGAATCTTCATACTTTTCAATCCAATTAATAACCTTTGTGCTGTGGTTGATTCAGTATTCTCATCGAATTTCAAACCTGTTTTTCCTTTTACCTCCTCCTGGATGTTTCTCACATTTAAAGGTCGAGAGACAACAACCATGATCACCTTGTCAAAAAGCTTGAGTTGTTCAACTTTCTTACCCACTTCGATTGCCAAGGTGGTTTTCCCTGAGCCCCCCATGCCATAAAGACCCACCATCTTATTCTTGCCATCCTTGATAGCCTCCACAAGTCTGTTCTGAGTTGATTTCCTGGATTCAAAATCCATAATCTCCTTGGAAGAAAATTGAGAACCGATGCCAGGAAGTTGAATAAGCTGGGAGAAAGGTTCAAAGTTGGAATCGTTTTTGAGCTTCATCATCTGATTAGCCTTATCTTCCATTTGTTTTGCTAAAGAATACTTGAGTGACACATTAAAACATTTCTTCCCTCCTCCTTCAACCTCTTGCTGCAGCTTTTGCACCTCCTCTAGGATAGAATTTGCATCATCCAACCACCTCTTCACGGACGGCATTATTTCTTCAGTTTTCCGATCAGCTTCTTCCCTACACTTGTTCACATCTGCTAGTTTCACCTCAAGCTCATCTTTTGCTTTCCCAAGGTCTCCGATGAATTGCTTGAAGCGAAACAAATAACGGCCACCCCGTGAAATTGGATCCCATAGACATTCTGCAAGCTTGGTAGCAATACAAGTCCCAATTTCTTCCATCTAATGCACAAGGGAATCCTATATATAAATAAATCAGCTTGTAATAGTTCCAAATCCAAAAATAATGTCACAAGCATATATAACACACGTAGTTAGTATACACATGTACAGATATTTAGGAAATATTAATCAAATCAAAGTGAAAATTAAGGAATCCAAGTTAGGAAGACTAAGAACAAGAATAGGAGAGAGAAAAAAAAAATGAATCCAAGGTTGATGGTGGTTGGTTTTATGTTTCTTGGGCTCCACGAAATTAAATTAAAAAACAAAACAAGAATGAGGTTCGAAAAGGGCATAAACTACAACTGTTTCGGATTAAGAATGATTTATACACACGTAAAATTTTATACACACATGGGCACTCTCTCTCTCTCTCATATTACTAGTGATATTTTAAGAATTCTAAGTGGCATCTTGCTTTATTACATACAAGTAACGGTGCAAAGTAAATAAATAAATGTGGTTAATCACTTGGACCCTGTTTCTAATTCATGCTCTCAATTTAATTAAAAGAAATATAATTTCTCGTCATGTGAAATAAAAAAGAAAGTTAAAAGAAAATACCCTTGAGTTATTTTTTTCCAGGTAAAAACTATATGTAAAAACTATATTTAAGTTTTTCTTTAATTTGGCAACTGTGTGCATGTAAGTTGGGTCACTACAGTTTTGTGGTAATATTGCATACATTGTTGCATCTAACACATTAAATTAAAATTTTCAAATATACTTAAATTGAGAATAATATAAAAAGAATATAATTCCTTCGGTGCTTAATTTACAAATGCCAGCTCCTTTGATTGAAAAAATTACGTGAAACACTTGAGCATATAGTAAAATTATATTTGATTTAAAAATCTGAGTTTTGAGTTCAAATAACCCTCAAAAAATATAATTTATGAGAAAATATCTAATTAAATTAGTCTTTGGTCATCTCCTATCTCATTAAATACTGAAATTTTTTTTTTATGAAAAAGCAATCTATATTGCAAGAAAGGAGTAACATTGCCCTTAAAAATATTTTCAAGGGATAGAGTAACATTGCATCGTTTTTTACACTTTCAAAGTAACATTACCCTTAAAAAAATATTCGAACATCCAATGCAATTCCATGGATGCTTCCAATACAAATTTATCCTTTAACCCTTTAGAATATAAGAAAACGCAGAAATTCTCAAGTTCAAATTGTTCGATGCCTAGATGCAAGGAAGAAACAACGCAACAAATTCTATCTCTAAATTAAGAAAACGATATTATTTTAAAATTAAATTCAAAAGAGTTTCAATTTCGTTAGCGTATTTATTTTGAATTTTGAAGGGAAGAGCGGAAAAAAATCGTGCATGTTTATTTTTTACTTATTTTTTTAAAAACAGATTTCATATACATTTTAGAATAAATAAATTTAGACGATAGTTTCAGCGCTAATTCTTAAGGAGCAGCAAGAATGAAGGCAAAATTAGAAGGATGATGATTAGAACTGCATCAGGCGTAAAAGATTGATTTTATTAAATTAACTTACATTGGTGTATAAAGAATTCAATCAATATATAAATTATGTGATATTAAATCAATGGGTGAGATCGACGGTGCATTCGTATCTCCGGTGTTATGTGCCTTCGTCTTTCATACTAAAATGGACATCACTAGGATATTGTAATTAAATTCAATTTTTGTCTGCAAGCATCATCATCATCATCTTCACCTATTCATTTAATTAGTCTCACCTGCTAAGAATTTAGGGTTCCATAAAGGGGAGAGATTGTTTAACCCTAAAATACACTCTTTCTATTCAGATGAATAGAAACTAGTGTGTTGGATATGAGCTGACACAACTTGAGCTCATCAACTTATCCATTATGCATGTGCTTCGAAGTTTAAACCATAATACACCTTTCAGGGCGACATTGAACCAAAGTAAACTTATTGGACTGAATTATAACCTAAGTGGACTCTTGCCCTTTCTGAGTTATATGGAAAGAGAACATGTTCAAAGTTAACATTTGTATTATAACTAATAAATGAAGGAAGTGTTTTTAGCAATCATGTAAATTGCAAATAGTGATTATGACAGAATTGAAAGGCACTGTGTCTTCGAGCAAAATTTGGTTTCTTTGATACACAGAAGGGCAGTCGTTGACTGTCTTGAACACTGAATGTCTTCCCATTAGTTCATGACTCAATTCAAAACATTTTCAGGTACAGCTACAGGTATGCTTGTGCAAGTGAAAAAAAATGACCACCTCAAGGGTAACCCCAGAGCAGGGAATATTATAAATGAAAAGTGGCCTTGGAAAAAAAAAAGAATAAAACTGAAAAGTATACACGTTTCTGCAAGCTTTCAGCAAGAAATTAATTTCCAAAATAAGCATTGATGCCTGCGACTCTGATTTTGAAGTCCGGAGATTTTTTTTTTAATTTACGCCAGAATCAAAGGGGTATCTGAAGAATAATTTCAGATGCAGCTAACTAACGGGAAGGCTACTAAAAGATCCAGCTTGGAAAGGACAGGAAAAGAAGCAAATAATCACCAAAGAAGAGCCGCTAAACAATAAAGCAGTGCTATAGATTCTAAGACATGAAAATCCATATACGCAAGACAGAGAGCTAGACTAACTGGGACATGTTAAATATGTGAGCAGAAAAGATGGAAACTTTAAAAAAAAAAAAAGAGGCAAACCTTGCTTGGTCTTCTTGAAGCCACCATTAATGTTGATGCCAGCGTCCACCCTCCCTCTTGCGAATATCCATTTTAAGGAAACTGTAGATCGAGATCCAAATAGAAATAGCCTCCTCAACCAAAATACGAACAGATAGAAGATTGAAAAATCGCTACAATACAGAAAGATCAAGAGGAAAGTAGAAGTGGTGAGGAATTAAGGTGGCGGACCCTAACCCTAAGAGAGTGTTTCTAAAGAGCAGGGAGCTATGCTGGCATGAAATGTGGACGCTTTAAGAAGGACGAAGTGCCTCGGAGAGGATATTTATTAATAATAAAATCGGCAAGCATCTGTACGTTGCCACAGACCTTTTAATTCAATTGGAACATTGAAGTAAATTAATCACAACAAGTTTCTTGAGATCTACGAGTAATTTAATAAGTATTTAATAATAAATTTATAATTGTGAGATCTAATGCCAAATTTTCTAAAGAAAAAAATATAATTTATCATCATGTGCAACTCCTGTTATTTACTTGTATTTTTTTTTTGGAGGCAAAACGGATGCAGAAAGATGATGGGGAGGATGACTCTCAGGTCCCAAGTAAGACACTTAATTATAAAATGGTCCCAAATATTTGCCTTAAATACAAAATGGTCCCAAACATTTACAAAATTACAAAATGGTCCTAAAACTGTTGAAGTTGTAAATGAAGGCTTCTAAAGTTGTAAACGGAGGCTGATGATGTTGTAAATGATGGGCTGCTGAGATTGTTAATAATGTGAAATCTCTTCACTTTTAGAAAAGGGTGTGATGGAGGAATTTTAATTTATCAAGTTCATGAAAGGTAAAAGTTTAAGGCTCATTTACTGAGTTAGGTTCATTATTCAGAATATTTTATAACTACCCACATGGTGGCGCCATTCCAGGTTTAGGTGAGCCAATGTTTGGTTTGTAGTAGTTGGACTTTGAATCGCTCCTAACTGTAATTACTTTGAATCCACCGTCTTGTGCTCCAATTTCAAGTCAATTTCGACTTGAGTTAGCTTGAAATTGACCACTTTTGAAATAAATGACTTGAGAACATGACTTAGTTCGTACCTTCACGGCAAGAAAGCACTTGTCTGTCACCGTTGTTAATATTTGGTGGGACCTTGGAAAATAAAGCCCTGTGAGAGTGAGACAGTAAAATATTAAATAGATTTTGGTGCTATTTATCAAGTTCTTTAATAAATTATAAAGTTCAGATTCTCTCGGTTCTAACTAATTTTGGTGAGATAGAACACAGTGTGTCTGACCTACCACTCAAAATGACTCTGCACGTAAACGAGACCCACCGCTCATGTGGGTGGGTCCTACACATTGTATCCATTTCCCCCAAAAGCGGCAAGAAATTTAAAGGGGACAGATTTAAGGGTATTACAAGTGAAGGAATATTATAATTAAAGTTAATTAATTGCCATTCTTTCATTTTTGCTGAGGATAATTATTCTGATTTCTCATTCTTTTTTTTTTCAGGCAAACCAATAGGGTGGAGGAAACTGTATAACCCGATACAACCTTATACCCTCATCATCTCAGCCAGGGACAAGGAAGCTAATTAATTACAAGAGAAATGTGATTACTTGGTTTTGTTTAGATTAAGATGATCTGGTTGCGTGTGCACTTGTATATATGAATATTAAGCAATAAGTTCTGCTGACGAAACTATCCTTTATACATATGGTTAGTTACTGGTTTTAGTATCATCTGTTTGAGATTTCCTAGAAGTTAAATAAATATTCTTATTCACAATCTGAGCCTCTGATGATATTATAATAATTGTTATGATCAAGTATGTTTGTGATGCAACTTGAGATTTTATTATCTGCATTGAATAGCAGAAATTTTGGCCTTTTGAGGCAAATATTGAATTTGAATGCTTCTTCCCATGTGAACTTGTCCAATGAGAAAGTGACCCTTCAGTTATCAAAGGGTTCATAATCCTATCGTCTTCTTTTTTGTCACTCTTGAAAAGTATGCTAGAGACTGAGACACTAACAAGGATCTTTGCTGGAAACAAAAAACAAAAAAGGAAATCTCATAATGAAGTGGCCACCATTGTTGATCCAAAGAGTGAACATAACCCTTTTCTCATTATAACAAGAAAGGAAAACAATATAGTATATAATCCAAGTGACCCATCAAATTAGACTGTACATGTAAATATTCTTAATAGTATTGTAAAAAAAACCTACGATTATTAGTTCTTGTGCGCGCGCGCGCGCGCGAGAGAGAGAGAGAGAGAGAGAGGCTGATGACACTTATAATCTGAAAATTGCAAGTGAGGAAGCTTCTGTCTTCATTGAAGAGCTAATAGAAATGAAGTGCCTTATGCACATAAGCTGCTTGTGATGCATTTGAAGAATTTGTAATTTGCAGATGAAGATTGATGTGGATAATGCTTTCAAGGTTTATATTCAAGCCACCATGAATAAAAAAAAATATCTCTGTGGATAAGATTTTGTTTTCAATTGTAGGAAGGATGAATAGAGATCGGTATAAAATTATTATCTGTCAGGCTGGATGCTGAATTAGATGTTCTAAAGAATATATAAACATCTCATCTCATCAGAATTATCTTAATTTAATTTAAATAATTCAAATATAATTTTTTAGCTAAATTTTAATATTTTTAAAAATGAATAAAACAAGATATAAATAAATATCAATCTTTTAATTATCATTTATAAAAAATAATCACTTCACTAAAATAACAAAGAAATCTGTCGACTCTCAAATCAATGGTTCCAAAGAAAAAATCACATCAAATGGTAATTCAAATATTCAAACTTGAAAGTTAAGAGTTTTCAATTGGTCTTACAAAAATAACAAGTATCATCTTTTCACCCACTAAAATTACTTCTAATGACAGATAAACAAATGAACACAACTAAAATGATCGTATTAAGAGACAAGGTAAATTGCTTTATTAGTAGATTTGAAATCATAGTCCTTGTTAGTATAACCAGCATAATGGCCTACTAGCATTAAATAACACATCTTGTATGCATATCTTCTTCTCAAACACAACTTTTCTTTACACAAAATTAAACTGATACTAAGAACCTAACTCTCTGGTACGAAGATGAAGCAATTCAGCAGTTAAGTTTGTTGGTCTTCGCAGGACATGAACATTTTTTCAAACCTTCAAATACTTGATGGCAGTCTGGACATCTTTATCGCCTCGGCCGCTGAAGTTAACCACGACCTTGGCTCCATTCGGAAGGGTTGGGCATAGCTTCTCGAGATAAGCCAAGGCGTGCGATGTTTCCAACGCTGGGATTATGCCCTCAAGTCTTGAAACTCTCTTAAAAGCTGGACACACAAAAATATCCAAGAATGAGGCAGAAAAACAAGACCTGATACATGCCATGCTTAATAGAAATGGCCAGATGGTTCCAGCGGCAATGCGTGTCTGTCTTGCTAAGTGAAGAAAGTGGCATGACACATGACTTAGTCGTAGCTTTTATAACCCAGCTCCATATGATTGAGACTTTCAAAATATAATGAAAAGCAAAGAAAGAAAGATATCTGAGACTTCTGGACAATATTAAACTCTGAAACCTGGATGATAAACTCCTAATCTCATAGGAGTTCCACTTTGATGAGTTTCTCAACACAAACAAGCATACAATCCAGGAAAGAAGGCACATCGCCTGGTGGTAACTTAAAAGACTTCAATTGCCAAGATTTTTACTATGATAGAGTCATGAAGCCTGATCTTCTCTCGCCAAAGTATACCAGCACAAAGCAACTTAATCTAACTATTTTAAACTAACAGAAACTAACAAATTTCAAGAACAATATGAGACTTCAAGTTCATCGTAGTATCATAAGTGCCAACTCTATTAACTGACAGTAGTTAAAAATACTAAAAGAATGAGTCTACAGGTAAGACAAGTCATACAACATACAAAATAGGTATAATCAACTCAGAATGCAACAGTCCAAGTGGAAACTATGTATAGCACCCATCTCAAGAACATATATCTTAGTGATAACTGATGCATAGGCATTCTGAACTTGAAAACCACAAAATAATACTGTAATGCAAAGGCAGGAGAGAAAACAAAATAGCTATGTCTGTGTTAGATATAGCAAAAGTCAGGCTAGCCCTACCTTCCAATGCTTCTTCATTGGTGACACTAAAATATTCAGCACGTCCTAATCTTTCAAATAGCTATGTTCAGGCCCAACACCAGGGTAATCCAAGCTGTACAATGCACATAATTCGTTTTATAAGAACAAGCAGAGTCTCCAGTGG
>JANTPZ010123605.1:0-13781 GCA_025593235.1 Vachellia pachyceras | reverse complement strand
GTCGTTGAGATCTAAGACTTGGAGGTTGGTCAGATTTCCTAAGCCACTTGGAATGATTCCTTCCTTGAATCTATTGTTGCTTAGATCTAACTCTAATAATTCTTTGCATTGATGCCAGATAGAGGGTATTGAACCAGACAGATTGTTTTGACTAGCATAAAGTCTTGTAAGTTTTGGAAGACCAAGACAAAAATTTGATGGGAGGCTACCAGATAGGTAATTGTTGTTAAATTCAATATACTTTAGCACTGAACTATTGAATATAGAAGTTGGTATTGAGCTAGAAAATTGATTATTTGAAAGATATATTAGCCGTAGTTGTTGAAGATTGCCAATCTCTCTTGGAAGGCCTCCTTGAAAGTCATTCATTGAGGACAAAGAATCAGCATTATCAACTTTATAACATAATAGATTTGTTCATAGAAAGAAAAATATAGATCCCACAAATAATCTACGTGATACCTGTTAAAGTGTTGTAAGCCAAACTCAATCTTTCAAGTGAAGATAAGTTGGAAATTGTTGGGGGAATTGCTCCTGAAAGCTTGTTCATTGAAAGACGTAAGATCTTCAAATGCTTTAGATTTCCTATCTCAGGTGGAATGGCCCCTTCAATGAAATTATAATTCCAATCCAAAGTCTCCAACCTTGATAGATTGGATAGAGATGGCGGAATAAATCCATTAAAACTATTATTGCAAAGATCCAAGTGTTGAAGTGTAGATAATGCTCCTATCCATGCCGGAACTTGTCCATGAAATTCATTGTAACTTAAGTTAAATAGCTTCAATCTTTGTAATTGAACCAATTCCTTTGGTATTTGTCCATGCAATTCATTGTTACCCAGATCAAGTTCAACAAGGAATGAGAGATTTCCTAACCATGGAGATATAATGCCAATGAGATTCATACTGCTGAGACGTAAGGAATTGACCCTTCGATGACGAGCGTTGCACGAGACACCAACCCAATCACAGGGAGAATAAGAGATGGACCAATTTGCTAAGAACTTGTATGGATCTGAAGTGATGAAGGATTTAAAAGCAAGAAGTACAGATTTATCAGTGGTGATGCCATTCTCACTCCAAGCTAAAGAGGTCATGATGAAGCAATGAAGTAAGAAGATAAGAGCAAAGGAAGAAGGATTTCTCATGTTTAGCATATATCAAACTAACAAAAGCTGCAAGTATTGTGAACTCTCTCTCTCTCTCTCTCACCCCGTTTTATATCTCTCCAGGGGCAAATCAACCTAGCTATGAGCGTGCAAGCACTACGAGAAAATCATCCGAATTGTACGGAGTGAGGGGTGAGTTTGGCAAGACAAGATTGTAGAGTGGAAAAAAGGTCACAAGTCACACGCATGATACATTAATTGAGAAGTGGGATCTTTGAAAGTAACATCTCATGTCTTTCAACTTCAAGTTGTATATACACTATTCTTTATAATCTAAAATATTTTTAAAGAAATAATCTAATAATAAGCCAATAGATTGTCGGCACGAGCGTGTTTAGACTGAATAATAATCCAATATTAAATAATAATAGCAACTTAATTTTAAGATACCAATCTTATATAGTTTAGAAAAAAGGAGGAATTCAGTGGATGATGATAATAATTCCACTCTCTAATTATAGACTCCATTTTATCTAGGGTCAAGTATAGTGAGTAGTTCCAAAGAACGTTTACATAATGAAAAATGAAATTCATACACTTTGTCTATATTCAAAGATTACAATACCTGAATTGTCGGCCAAGGACGATACCTTGTCATGTGAACGGACCAGAAAGTCAAAATCAATTTGGCAAAAACACCTTAAATTTTCCTTGACAATTCATATAAATTAGAACTTAATTCGACTCGGCTAGCCAAATTAAATTAATAGCTAGATCTGTGAACCAGTCTTTTAATTAATATAATCAAAATTTTTAAGCCGTTGATCATGTTGGATTTTATAATCAATGTTTTTAAAAAATGCAGCTTTGTCTATCATTTTTTCCATAATTATATATAGAGTACGAGTTTCATATTAGTGTCCAGTAAGTTTCAATTAAAAGAAAATTAGTAACAATAGTTTGTGACTTATATTACTCTTTTATTATGGATGGAAAATGATAATATTTTAGTAAAATGGTATTTTAATAAATTTTCTCTTAACTCAAATTATAAAAGTACCTCTGGTCCTAATTTAAAATTTCTCAAATTAGTTATCTCTTTTTGTTCTCAAATGTCATATACTCAACTATTTTATTTAATCATGTCCTAAACTTAAATAATTGATGAAGATAAAGGAAACTAATTTAGTTAATAATTTATTTTTAGGATATGTAAAAATTGTGTATCACTTTCCCAAAAATACCCTAATTTTAATAAGAGTATTAAATATTGGAGAAAAGATCGAAAGAAAAACTGTAAAATTAATTAGGTCAGTGTTGGAAAAGATATTAAATGAAGGAAACAAAATGTACGCATCAATATCGATATATATATATATATATAACACTGAACTCACACATATGTGTACATTAAAATTTTAGCGTACGTGATTACGATATTGATAACTTTGGTGATAAGGTCAGCATTGTGGTAGTGGTAATGATAACATATATGGAAATGCAGCTATTGGTCTGGACCAGAGTAACACCTTCAAGACTCCAACATGGATAATGGTACAATATTTCATAATGGCATAGACAATAGCTAGTGGGTGTAATGGTAATGGTAATGGTAATGGTAATGGTAGTGGGTGTAGTGATAAGGTCAGCATTGTGGTAGTGGTAATGATAACATATATGGAAATGCAGCTATTGGTCTGGACCAGAGTAACACCTTCAAGACTCCAACATGGATAATGGTACAATATTTCATAATGGCATAGACAATAGCTAGTGGGTGTAATGGTAATGGTAATGGTAATGGTAATGGTAGTGGGTGTAGTGATAAGGTCAGCATTGTGGTAGTGGTAATGATAACATATATGGAAATGCAGCTATTGGTCTGGACCAGAGTAACACCTTCAAGACTCCAACATGGATAATGGTACAATATTTCATAATGGCATAGACAATAGCTAGTGGGTGTAATGGTAATGGTAATGGTAATGGTAATGGTAGTGGGTGTAGTGATAAGGTCAGCATTGTGGTAGTGGTAATGATAACATATATGGAAATGCAGCTATTGGTCTGGACCAGAGTAACACCTTCAAGACTCCAACATGGATAATGGTACAATATTTCATAATGGCATAGACAATAGCTAGTGGGTGTAGTCTTGGTGGCATTTTATGTAATGAGGCAATATGGTTCTATCCTAAATTCGTAGCTTCAGGTTTAGAAGTGAATTTTGATAGTAAATGTCAGTTTTTTTTCCATTTTATCTACCAATATCTATTACATTTTGAAATGATTTGCATCATTTATAATATTATATACAATTATGTATATTGAAATGTTACAAAACTACAAGAATGCATTGAATGAACTAAGCAACTAATTTCCAATAAGCAAATTTCTTATACTTAACTGGTTGTTACATATATTCAAGTTGCAATTCGATAAAATTAAGTTGCAGTAAACATTTGGTAAGGAAAGTCCTAATTTTTTCAAGCTACAAGATAGTAATATTCAAATAAGAGAATTTCTTATACTTGATTGGTTGTTACACATACCTGAATTACAATTCACTACACTTAAAAGTTATAATTGGTAAGTGAGTCAAATTTTTCAAGTTCCAGAGGTAGTAATGAACATTTGATCAAGGGAGTCCCAATTTTTTCAAATTTCAGTGCATTTTTGTATTTTCATCAAATTTTAATACTCATGATTGGTCAACTGAATCTGATACGAGATCAAGCATATTTAACCCGATTTGTCTTTTCAATATTTTCAAGGTTTTTTTACTGGCACCATCCAAAAATTGAAAAAAAAAAATGAGTGAAGTGAGAGTGGAGACAAGAAGGTTAACTAATAGAGACATTGCTTTATGCAGCAGCTATGAGAAACTTCGTTATGGTTGATGGGGCCAAGAGCCACAAGAAGCACTAGGGAGAGAGCAATCACTGTGCCATTATATTTGTGACGTCCAGATTTCATGGTGGACCAATCACTAATTTATTCCATCATCACCTACCATCAATCAGTTAAGCTTTATCTCTGTTTTTTTGGAGTAAAAAACAATTATAGAGTTTAAATAAAAAATATCATATAATAATCTCCCGTTTTATGAAATAAGGGTATTATAGTTCGAAACGAAAGAAATATCATCTGCAATACATAAACGAAAATCACAGAAGAAATTAATTAGTTAAAGCAATAAGATCTTCACCAATGGCATTAAGGTGGATAAGATGTTGCAGGTTGTTTTGACAAGGAATTTGCTTGAGGCCTATAACCAAATCCCTAGGCAGATTCTTCAGAGAGTTATAATTTATTTGATTAAAATTTTGGTTAACGCAATTTTTAATCCCTTAAACTATTCTCATTTTAATTTTAATCCTTCAAATTTCATTTTTTTTAATCTTTCTTATCCGAATAGTCCGACCATGCTGGAACTCATCAGAGGGGACGTTCATATGTTCCAAAGTATAAGGAAATAGTTAAAGAGAACTGGATCTAACCACTTGCAAGTCTGACTTAGGTATTAAAGGATATAACCCGTAAAGTCATTTATCATATAACGGGGTTAAATTAAAAGGTGAAGGATCATTTTATTCCGGAAATTTTTGTAAAATATTACTGAACACTCAAAAGTTTTTCTTGTCACAAAAATGTTTGTAAAGTTTTATTTTGTATCAATTTAGTTTAGTTAAGCTACCAGAAAAATGTCATTTAGCGACGGAAAAATCCATCGCTAAATAGTTATTTTCCATCAAAAAATTTTTATTTAGCGACGAAAAATATTAGCGGCCCTCGTTTTAGCGACGGAAAATAGACATTTAGCAACAAATTTTCCATCGCTAAATGGCATTTTTCTGGTAGTGATACATGGCATTCCGCCTCACTTTTTTTTTTTTTGGTCAACTCAGACTTCCAACTCATTACGCCATGAATGACCACGATATCCAACACACTAGCAACAACTCCGGCTAAGGGAAAGAAACCGGAACGGCCTCAAGTTCCTCAAGCCAAAGCTTCGGTCTGTATCCTTCTCAGACAGGGTCCTTCTAGTGAAATCCAGAAGCAGAGAACCTCTACTCCACAAAAACACACTCAAAGATCAAAAAAAGGCAAAATCTTGGGGGGGAAGAACAAAAATCATTCTGGGGTCAAGAAATGTTAGTGGAGAAGGAGTGAAGAGAGGTGAACCTGAACAGCACAGTCATTGAAGATATTTCAGAGCCATGAGAAAGCAGCGTTCTTGTGGTCCTTGTAGATGAGTTTGACTTGTTCTCTGATAATGTCTTCAGCTTGAGGGCAAGTTTCCTTCTAGAAGTTCATAACAAAGCCAGGCTCTTCATGTTCCCTAGGCATTGCTGCAAGAACAGGACTGAGAGAAACTGATGAAAAGCATAGCAGAAGGAAAAAGAAAATAGCTTTTGGGTCCATTCTCTCCAACAACACTCAGTGACCACCTTGCTTTGCGCTCTGGAGGACAATACTTGAATAACAAAACCAGCAAGGTGGCTATGCTTATTAATTGTCACTGAAACGTGTACTGCCCAAATAAAGTTTGGATTTTTTTTTTTATTGCCAGGTCTGTAACTTCGATGCTTCTGATTCTTTTCCCCGGAAGCATTAATTGTACGCCAAGAAAAAAATACAGATTTTACGGATGGGGTTGGCGCCTGGGTTCAACCGTGAATCTTTCTTCGCCTTCGTCGCCTGCCACGGCTTGATTGAAATAACAGACCAACCGGTTACAGCGAACCAGCAGCAGTTCAATTCAAATATCTAGGTTTTAATGTGAGATTTGGGGGGGTGAATCAATCACCTTACGGCGAACGGTGAGGGGGCATAGGCTGTGGGGATCCATGAGGACGAGCTCAGTTTCTTGTTAGCAGACGTAGGACAAAGAAGAATATATTTTTTTTAATTTTTTTTATTTAGAAGTCTGGAAAAAAGGGTGATAGAAAACTGGCCAACAAATATTGACCGTTACGGATTGTTAACTTTGGGCAAAATTTATATAAAATAAAATTTCACGGACATCTTTTTAGATAAAAAAACTTCTAAACGCTCAATAATATTTTGTGAAAACTTTTAACGTAAAATGACTCTTAACCTTAAACTTGAGCATACAACTTGATTTCTTTTCCTTCAAAATCAGATGTAGAAAAATGATAATTTGTTTCAAAGAATGGAAGTTCCTATTCTTAATGGATAAAAAAAATGCTCAATGATTTTTTTTTATCCTAGCGTCCAAAAAGCATAAAGATGAAGTGATTTGACGAGAGTATCCCCAATTGGCAAAGAAGCTTTCGTAAATTTCCAAATAAATAATAAGTTATTTATATGGAAGATTGATTTTCCATAAATCCATCCAAAAGATGGTATGCCTTGGCTTATGCATGAGGGTCATATAATCTTCCGATGAGCTAATTTAGTGTTAGTGTCTAATTGACAGCAAGAGTGCTATATATTAGATCTTGTACCTACTCTTCATTTAAGATTACAGGAACAAGCAAATTTGAATTCATGTAAATGTACTTGACCTTCATAAGGGCTACAAGAAGAGAATTTTTTAGGGCACTGACTATTCTCCAAATTTGCTAGTATAAAGATAGATTGATTTGATTGGACATTCTTGTTTGAAAAATAAATTCTCTTCGGATCACCAGAAAATTCCCAGAAGAAGTCCAAGCAAGCAGAATCAATAAGGATGCAGTACTTTTGCTGGAGCTTCAAAAAAGAAAAGATGATTACAAAGATTACTACATTCGATCATTGTTATAAATCACAATTGACTTTTTTTCAAAAAATTAAGAAAGTTAAATAAATTTATATATTTATTATCATTTTTCTCAAACTAATTTACGTAATTTAATTATAAATTGACATAAAATCCAATGGCATATATAAGTGTTCCGAATATATGTAATCTAAATTAGCTTATTTAACTTTAATTTTTTTAAAAAAATCAATTGAGACTTATACCAAATGCCGGAAGTAATATCGCTTAAGCTTTATCCTGTTTTCTTCGGCAAATCATAGTATGCTAATTTTCCATGAGCATTCGGACCTTAAGAAGTACCCAACATCAATTCCCAAAAAGAAAAATGCAGCTCAATTATTCTTGTACCCATACTGTTTAAGGCAAAAAAACCAAAAAGATATTGAAGCTTTATTAATCAACAAAATGAATGGCAATAAACCTTCTGCAAGGCAACCAACTCCTTTCTTAACTATATTAACTAACTAATTACACATAATCACATGTTAAAAACTGGTCTGATATATAAACGAGAGGGTCATTAACTAATTAATTCACACAATATTCCTAACCAATTAACCTAATTAAGATCTTAATCGATTAACGTGAGTTTAATATCTCCAACACATTCGAACTATACTAGATTCATACTGGTTGGAATGCAAAATGTGCTTATCTGTACTACCCTCCTATGAGATGGACTATAATGTATTGAACAACTCTATCACTTGGTTTCTCATGATAGTTTTTAATGAGTAAATTAAATTATAATGTAAATCTTACGACCGGATAATTAATATTGTTAAGATTTTTATTCACATGGATGAAGTGATATATGTCAAGAAATCAATCTTCAGGAAGGACACAATTGATTGGCTTGCTTGTGAACTTATGTCCCTTATTTCCTTTTTTTTTCCCTACTTTGTTTGTAGTTGACATTCTTGGATTTCTTAATACATTGTCCACTTGACCCTCATTTAGGTAATTTATTTTTTGGTACATATTTAAAGTTTAATTAGATATGTTACATCCTAGAGGTTCATAGGTTCAAAGAACTCTTACAGATGTATTTACAGGTCAATAACCAATAAGGTCCTTCATCAGCAATGAGATATGCACAACAAATTTTTAGGTTATGAGTTAATTCCTTATCGATTGATCAACCTATATTGGTAGGTGATTTATTTTATTATAATTAACTTTTTATAGTTAAAAAGTATCAATGTGGGGATCCGGCCCACTTTTGCATCTGAAATTTTAAATTGTAGGAAAATATTTGCAAATTAAACCAGCAACGTTGCAAAAGAGAATATTAATTATAACCAATAAGGTCCGTTTGGAAACGTGGTGGGATAAGTAACTTATTTGTAAAAGAACTTATAAAGAAGTGAGATTGGAAATAAGTCAAATTGTAAAAGTAATTTGTGTTTGGGAAAGCGGTGGAATAAGTGACTTATTTGTAAAAGTAAACGTGTTTGGGAATGCAGATAAGTTACTTTGTTATATTTGGTACCGTGCTGGGAAGGCAAGGTAGGAAAAGGACAAAAACAGTCCATCAAGAGGTGGGCCCAGAAGGAGCCAACTCGCTTGTGGGACCTGGCCTTCCTTGCAAAGCATGGCCCCTACCTGAGTGTTATGGGAGCTTCTGGTTGCAACCATAAACCCATGCCTCCACCTTCTTCCCCCCACTCACTCACTCCTTCTTCTTCAACCACCTCTCTGCTTCATTTTCTTTCTTTACTCATATATAACACCATCATTCCTCTCCAATCATTAGGTACTCTCTCTCTCTCTTCATTTCAGTTATTGAACTTCTTCTTCATATTCTTCATGCTCTGTTTTCAATTCTTTAGATGTATACTTGTTTTTTTTTTTTTTTGCAGAGACATGATGCAGCAAAATCAAAGTCATTGGCCATGGCTGTCGCACAAATTCTAACAGATGCACCCGCTTAAGGAGGTGCCTATTTCCAAAGCGAAATGAGAATATTCCAAAATAGAGGTAGATCGCTGCCGCTGGAAGTAGGTGAAAAGCTTTGAATCTGAGCTCATGGGGAGAAGTAGCTTGCAGATATAAGCTCCTTATCGTAAGAAGCATTTCCAAATGGTGCGAAAATATCTACAGGAATACAATCGCCCTTATAGCACTGTTCACCGGTCGATAAGTGACTTAAACGTGTTTCCAAACACACTCATTAATTACAAGAAATTGCTTTGAGACCAAGTTTCTTAGATTGATATCTTGGAAATTAGCCCCTGGATGGAGAGAAAATGGGGGAGTAAAAAAATTGGAGAGAAAATGAGAGGAGAAATGAGTTTTCCCCTATTTGGATTGATAGAAAAAGTTGGAAGGAATGAAAAATTGGAGAGAAAATAGAATGTAAGTCCCATCACATTTTCTTCCTAACTTTTCTCTCCATACATGGAGAAAAAATTGAGAGAAAACTCTTCTTCCTTACTTACCCACATACTCTTATTACCCTTTTATTTTAAGATATTAAATTTAACATATATTTTTTTAAAATTCTGACTATGACTTTATTTTTTTAAAAGGATAAGTTTTAAAATATATTTTAATATTTAATCTATTTTTTAATTGCTTACTAAAATCTTGCAACCTTAAAAAATATGATATATTTTTATCTACATTATTTTGTTTTGAAATATAATAACATGAAAATATATCTTTCATAAATTATTTGATTTTAAATTATTTAATGATATTAATGTAAGTATAATTTTTCATGACATATTATACTTAATATATTTTAAATAAAGTATACTTTACTTATTCAAACTAGTATACTTTACTTATTCAACTATTTATTAAAAGATTTTTATCTAAGGATATTTTAGTCATTCAGCTATTTATGCATTTTGTCCTCTCTATTTTCTCTTGCCCATCCAAGTAGGATGAATGATAACATTTTCTCTACTCTCAATTTTTTCTCCTCCCAACTTTTCTTCCCATCGAAATGGGCCCCTAATGAATTGTTTTTATGTTTATGAATTAAATAGCTCACTCATAACCGAAGAGAATAACTTACTCCATAAGAAATATAGTTTCTTATAAAACAATAATTGTTGCTAATTCTGATATTATTGTAAATCATATGAAATAAAGGAAAGAGATGAGAGAAAAATGGAGAAGAAGATGGAAAAGGCTCATGAGAAGAGGAATGGATGCATAGAGAGAAGAGTAGTGAGGAGTGATGGGTTCTCTTATTCCATGTGTATATGCCTTATATTTATAGGCATGAATGTACTACATGATAAATCATTATAGCTTACATAAGGTAATAAAGGGATACAAAATATAGAAGAGATTAATAGGAGACATGGACATCCACATAATAATATTCATAACACTCCCCCTTGGATGTCCATGACTAAATATATCCTCATTAAAAACTTTTCTAGGAAAACCCAGTGGGACAAAACCTAGACAAGGAAAAAAGAGTACAATGTTTATAGATACACATCCTAATGCTGCCTCATTAAAAACCTTTCTAGGAAAACCCAGTGGGACAAAACCTAGATAAGGAAAAAAGAGTACAGCGTGTATCGACTCCCTCTCTTAACTACATTACTCAATATCTTTGGGTTTGCAAGGTCACTTAGTGAACAAAGCCACTAGAATTTTACTAGAACAAATTTGCATGATGATAATTTCTGCCTTTTTCGAAAGGCCACAAGTGAAGAACTTTAGTGAAATAAGTTTCACTCTAAAGCCTTTGAAATAGATGTACCTACACATAAATAAGTATAATGAACAATATATGCATAAATGGTTAGTTCATACTTAGATATACTTAAATATCATACCTCCATATTCATAGTACCTTGGAGAAAATGAATAATACATTTCACTCTCTTTTAATGTATTAGTGATATTGAAGAACTACATCATATCAGTAGATTAATGATAAATAATATGTTATGACGTGTGTGAAATCAACAAAAAATTATTAGTGCCCCAAAGCACTTAATTATGGTACTTCCGGACCATGTAGTTCTTCATCTCTCTTTTCGTTAATTTCTCAAGGCATAAAAGGGTTTATCAACCTACAGATAATCATTTATCTTTTTGGAGCTTTTAAAGAGTTCTGATGATTTTGATATCATCAACATAGATAACAATTATAGCAAACTTACATATTGTGCGATAAAAATGCACTTTGATTGCTTTAAGTCATATTAAGACTTGTTTAGCTCAATTTAATACTGTTATCGAGAACTTGCATTTGATGCTTCTAGCATCACGAGTCCTTCAGGGACTCTCATATTAATGATTCTGCCAAGTGTATCATATGAAAGTATAGCCATAACACTTATGACGCTTAAATCAAGCCCTTTATTGACTATTTGTATTCATATCCACTACTGGTGAATACATTTCTTCACACCATATACCAGATATATCTTATTTTTTTTCTTTTTCCATTTCTCTTCCATCCATAATGGCTTACATTCATATAGCCAATCCTTTCTTTATTGGCACTTAACAATGGTATCGGCTCATGATCCTTATAATTCATTACACTGCATGCTATTTTATAATGTATTGTCAACGTTGACTTTGATTCCTTGCCATCGAATTCCACAATTTACTGAGATCTCATTATTTTCAAATGTGACAGGTACCTGAGTCTTTTTTGGGACTATAATATTCTCTTCTAGAGAAAAATAACTCTTCTAGAGCAATCAAGTATTATTGATCATCCTCAACTGATCATCTATATTCTTGACTCCTTTTATTTTTGAGGATTTTGTTAACTTTTGAATTGATGGGCTTTCCATGCTTCATGCATGAATTCATTGTCCTTCAAGGACATAAATTCTTATAGGAGCATTAGCAGATGGGATATATGACTTTATCACTTTCATTGGATCAATAAATGCTTCAGGCATTTTGTAGCTGAATTCTATGAATGAATTATCTTGTGAATTTTCTATGCGCATTATCTCAGTACAAGGATGAGCCAACGATAATTCATTCAGCTAATTCCTTTACCCAATTGCTTATTTTCTCCCCCTGATGTTGGTGAAAGTAATTCATTAAATGACACTCAGTAGATCGTGCCACAAAATTCATAGCCAGAATACATTTACACCATGCTTTAAGGACTCATTTTGGTGTGCCTTGGTGGTACAAGCATATATACTACACACCTAAAACCATGAAATATTAGGGGGAGAACTTTCGATAATTTGTTGGCCTTATGCGAATTAATAACAATACTGCATGCAAAATGACAGTCCCTAATCAGAAAATGGGAGAGTATATCTATATAAAAAGGTTGCAACCATTTAATCAATCATTCTGCTAATCCATTTTGCGTATGAACATAAATTACAAGATGTTCAACATCAAGTCCAAGGGATACGCAATCCTCATTAAGGCTAGTGTAATAAATTCATTAGCACTATAGCGTTTCTTGATCGAATAACCATGATATTGTGTTCTTAACCATATTCCTTGAGCAGATAATCTTGCAAACTTTAGGTTGCAAGAAGATAACTAATAACCGTGAGACCATTTAGTTGATGCATCAATTAAAACCGGTAACTAAATGGTTCACTATGTGGGTTTATCATCCCACAAATATATTCCTGTATTCGTTTTAATAATGTGAGATGCTCATATTGTATTTAACTTTATGAGGACATAATAACAAATATTCCCTTGAAACATCCAGCATATTTATTCACAATCATTTCTCGCATCATAATTGAACCGGGATGGTCTAACCGGTCATGCCAAACATTGAATTCATTGATAAACTTATGATTTATCTTATTAAATTGCTAGCTTGTATTAATTAGTAAACTTGTGGTTTACTATCTCATGGCATACATCAAATTAATAACAGTATTGCATGTCAAACATTAAATTCGCCAGTCTAAGTAAACTTCTTGTTTACTGTAATGAAACCTTATTAGTTTTTTTATAAATTGGGTAGAATGGATTGCATTTTCAAATCATAATTTTGTTCCTTTTCGAAACATAATATTAGCTCTTCCTGAGCCTTCAATGCAGATCCGATTTATTTAGTATGCCCATATTTTAGCCTTTTTGTGGTTCTTATCAGTTTTCTCCACTTCAGGTGGGAATTAGAACCAATACAATTCTGACCACACCAACACCCATGACTGTGGCCATATCCACTTTTTCGACTGTCACAATTATTATGTTTCGCTATATTCACTTCTGGGAATAGAGTCGAGCTCATTAGATAAATCCATGATTAAATCAACATAATGGGCTTTCAGGAGGATAACCAGCTTCTGGTGGTCATACATTTCTTTTAAATTGTTCTAAAGAACGTATGGGTCTTCTATATATGTAGCATATACAATGTTATAGCTACTACCCATGATTGCATACTAAGCACAAATATCAAATACGCAGTTGAATTCTTGATGAGAATTTAATCAATTCTCCCATTACTATATACACTCATACAATAATTTATTCCTCCATATTTCAATTTAAATACTATTTTGCAGAATTCAAGTAATTAAATAATTGTATAATTTAATAATTAAAACAATTTCAATAATTGTATATCATGTAGAAATAAATTATGCAATAATATTTCACAATATGATGAAACGAATAAAGGCAACAATATTTACATGACTTTAATAATCAAAACCTCCCACAATTGTACACGCATTTACCCAATTAATCAATACGGATATTCTGCAATATAACAATATTTCACAATTTGGGTACACACATTATCACAATTTAATAATCAAAACAATTGTATATTCTTTCTAATTTGGAGTTTTAAACCCTCCACACTTTCATGTATCCAACTATTGTTCAAAATTAATCTCAGCATATTTCACTCAAATAAAACATTTGCAAACCCTTTAAATCATGAAACAACTAAGTATTAAATTTCCTTAG
>JANTPZ010123604.1:0-30419 GCA_025593235.1 Vachellia pachyceras | reverse complement strand
AAAAAAAGTCATATAGATATATCAATGCAAAAGGATAAAACTCACATTAGTTGGCAGGTGAAGCAGGGTAGTTATCATACTATCAGACACTTACCAATCCATAAATCCAATCCAGGAATGTAAAAAACTCTAAAATAATAATAATATATATTTTCAATAGTGGCCTATTTTAAAAAATATGGGCTACCCGCCAACCCGTCGGGCTAACCCGTCATGGGTTTGGCCCATATGGGTTCGGGTTAAATATACCCGCATCAAAACGGGCCTCATTTTTCATAACCCAACCCACCATGATCATGGGTTGGGCGAGTTTAGCCCATAGGTAAAACCCGTATTACTGGCTCTAGATTTATCTTCCGTCTTCTTTTTAAAAAAATAATTGTTTCAAAAAGATACAGTCACCCTCACACGGTTTATCTTTGACCCTTTTTGAAAAGATAAAGTCGGACCCACACCGTCTTTCTTTTCCCTTCTTCTTTTTAATAATATTCTTCGCCTTCTTTTACTTCCATCTTTTTTTTTTCTTCATGTTGATCCAACTTACACTGGAGACACCATTTATCTTTCCAACATCGGCACAGTTTCCTCCCTCCTTCGAAGCACGCCACCTGATTCTTTTACCATTTTGTCCCTGGCTTCTCCTCTTATTTTTCAGAATGCCCGTTTTGCGGTCTATCCCATACTCGTCACTTTATTTACTTTTTTTTTTTTTGCTATTTTCGTTTGTTCCTTTATGACCCGCTTCAACTTCGTGGCTTTTTCATAAAGATTACCGGCAACAGTAATACTAATACGGTTGACGTGTGTGGCTGGCCCTTAATTTTTATGAAAGTAAATAAAAATTGTATGCAAAATTGTAAAACATACAGTAATTGTCCAATGAATATTATATAATTAATTTATATATAGGTTTTTCTAAGTATGAACTTTTCTTTCCTCGATTGTTGTCGGTGAAAAAATGAATATTTGAAGTTGTTCCACAAAAACGAGTAAAAACGAAAGTGGATGATGCATAATTGATGACGGTATAACTGGACTGCAAAGGAATTACATAATTACAAAATTTAACAATTAAAACAATTTCACCAATTTTTTCTCGAATGTGAAAATGGCTGGAATTAATTTCTTCCCTTCAATTGGAAAAATTAAAAATGGCACATATGTAAAATAAAACAGCATTTGATTAAATAAATCATACATGAGATGAAAAGCACTATTATATCCTACTATTTAATCAAATAATTAACTCATGTCAATCAACAAAATTACCAAACAATTAAAAATAAAAATATAGTTAAGAGAATTTTATTTAGGCCAAAATATTTTTTTTTGAAATATTCTATAGATAGCCCAAGTTTAAAACAACTAAATTAAGCTGAATAGAAAATTTGCAGAGTTGATTCAATGATTAAATATCAAATCGCAAATATCATATATATTGTACTGAAATAACCATAGATGGACGTTTTCATTGGAAGTTTAAAAATCTCTCTCTCTTTCATACATCCAAATATTATTTGAAAATTAACCTCAGCATATTTCAACCAAGTAAAATATTTGATAAAATTAAAATTGTGAAATAGTTAATATTAACATTGAAGCAGAAGAAAAACTTCAATAGATATATAAAATAAATGGTATGTCACTAAATCACATCTATTTTCATGGATAGTAGTTCCGGATGTCAAAACAAAATGTTCAAAATTGGAACTAAAACAAATATCCTCAATTAAAAATATAGAGCCCAGAACACAAGAGACCCTAAAACTGTAACATGATCTACAAAATGACCAAAACTGAGGCCCAATTTGCATTATTGAAATACTGGAAAAAAATAAGAAAATATTCATTTGTTTTGTTTCCCGCCCGATTTCCGGATCTTCTCCCCGACTAATCTGGACCGACCCACGTCACGCATCTGAAAATGGTAGATAAGTCTCCCAACGGTGGTTACTGCATACACAAGGACTCGAACTTGAGACCTTTTTCAAGCTGAAACAAGCCATTTACCACTTGATTCAACCAGGTAATAAGAAAATATTCATGAACAAAGTCACAAAATGAACAAAAGGAGTTTTCTGGAAAAAAGGCGGTAAGGATTTTTTTCTTTAATCAGTGACCCGTGTATTGCCCAACTTTCTGGACCAGTGGTTCTTTATTCTACAGAAATGGGTCTGTTATCTATTTTAATTTTTTAACATTTTTAATTGCTTTTTCTTAGATTAAAAAAACATTGTCCTTTAATCTATATGGATCAACTGGATTCCTCATGCAGTTAAGGCCGATGCACACATCAAACAAAAATATGATTTTTTAAAGAAATAATTTACACTGAAAAATGCGCAGCGTTCCTCTGGTTATTTTTCCACTTCCAAACATTATGTCCGTTTGAAAATGCAGTAGAGAAGTACTTTTACCCAAGTCGAGGTAAATATGTGAATGAGATTATCTCCTTTTACAAAAAAACACTGTTTAACGTGAGTTTACTTTTTTAACGCTTTGCCAAACAGGTTGATTAACACACACTTATGCAAATATTATTGAAAAAGAAAAAAAAAACACTTTAAGCAGCTCTGAGATCAAATTACACCAATGATTTAATTAAAAGTGCTTTCTTAAAAAAAAAATGGCTTCCACACAATTCTTTATAGCAAGAGGTAAGCCATGTGATTAAAATTTAATATTTATTTTATTTTGAATGTTGAGAAAAACTTGAGAAATTTTTTTATAAGCTTGTAAATGATTAATCGCCTACACATTCTATAGAAAAGCACCCCTATTGTGTGTTGAATATAAAATACTCATTTTCTACACTAGTTATTCTAGTTACAACCTTATGTAGAAGTTTTCGTTACTTCTTCTGAAGAATTAGTCAACTTTCTAGTTCACACACTTGTTAAGGTCCCATTCTAAGTGGGTTTTGTGTGTGTTAGACTAAGCTAATGTAAACTTTGTATATCATTTTGAGAATTGGTGTTGAAAGTTTACCATACAGTGAAACATAAAGCAGGAAACAATAATTTTTCAGAAAAATCCTATCAATAATTTCATTGAATATTCCAAATAATTAATAATTGGTATTTTCATAAGGGAAAATGATGGATAAAATATCTCGAAAATAGTTAATCCCAAATAGTTGATTTGAAATTATAAATCTCAGTCAGCTAATAGTTCCAAACGTGTCTTCACTGAAATTTAAAGGAAATGACCCTATAACCATTCACGCATCATTATATGACTGAAGTACTCTTTCTAAACCGCACAAAAAAGGGGTGCGGTTTAAAAAGTGACTTTCATAAACTTTTCAAAGAGAAAAATGTTTAAAAAATGGAGTTTCATTCGAATAAGTTTTGAATTCATTAGAATGAATTTTACGTTGATTAAAAATAAACGGTTCAGAAGGTGTAAATTCAAAATACTGTAACTCCTTCATTTTAAGTCCAAATTTAACAAATGACCTATAGTTGAAAATCCCTTTGAGTCAACTTTTGAATGCGATAGATTTCAAATGAATTGGATGCGTATTTTGAGAGATGTCATCAAAAAAAGAACATATGTCAGGAATAAATGTATTACAGATATATATTCAGTTTTTTGATTATATCTCTCAAACCACAAATCCTATCATTTTGAAACCTATCTCATTTGAAAGTAGACTCAAAGGTCTTTCCATAGATAGGTCATTTGTTAAATTTGAAGTTCAAACAAAGGAGTTACAACATTTTGAAGTTTAAACTTGAAACAGTTTAAAAGCGCACTTTCTAAACCGTAACTAGAAGCTGCGGTTTAGAAAGTATAATTTCTAAACTGCAGCTTCTAGCTATGGTTTTGAAAGTGGAGTTTCTAAACTGTTCATTGGAAAAAAGGTTTAGAAAGTCCAGCTTCATTCGAATGAGTTTCAGGTTGATGAAAATAAACGGTTCAGAAGGTTTAAATTCAAAACACTGTAACTCCTTCATTTGAAGTCCAAATTTGACAAATGACATATTGTTAGAAAGAACTTTAAGTCTACTTTCGAATGAGATAGATTTCAAATCAATTGGATATATCATTTTGAGAGATATCATTAAAAAACCAAACATATATCAGGAATAAACGTCTTCCAAATATATGTTCGGTTGTTTGACTATATCTCTCAAACCACAGATCTTATGATTGTGAAACCTTCACCTTTTAAAGTAGACTTAAATAGATTTCCATCAATATGTCATTCGTTAAATTTGGATTTCAAACGAAGGAGTTACAACATTTTGAATTTATGTTTTTAGAATAAGTTGACTTCATTCGAATGAACACATGGTTCATTCGAATGAGTGAAACCTCTTCACTTTCTAAACCGCATTTCATCAGCTACAGTTTAGAAAGTAAACTTTCTAAACAATTCTTTGGGAAAAATAGTTTATAATGTCCAGCTTCATTCAAATGAGTTTCAGGTTCATTCGAATGAGTTTTAAATTGATGAAAATAAATGGTTCAAAAGGTCTAAATTCAAAACATTGTAACTCCTTCATTTGAAGTCTAAATGTTACAAATGACCTATCATTGAAAATTATTGAGTCTACTTTCGAATTGAATATTTTTCACAATCATTAGATTAGTATTTTGAGAGATATGATAAAAAAATCAAACATGTGTCAGGAATACATTTATTCCAGATATATCTTCCGTTTTTTTATCATATCTCTCAACCTAGATGTCCAATTGACTTGAAACCTATTTCATTTGAAACTAGACTCAAATAGATTTCTAATGATAGGTCATTTGTCAAATGTGGAGTTGAAATGAGGAAGTTACAGTATTTTCAAGTTTGACCTTTCTAAACCGTTTATAAAAAGTAGACTCATTTGAATGTGTTTTATATTCATTCGAATGAGACTTTCTAAATCGTTTCTCCCCCCCAACGGTGTGGAAAGTGACTTTCGACACCTTTAGAGGTGAATTTCTAAACCTTTAGGGGGAAAACGGTTTATAAAGTCTATCATTTGAATGAAATTAAAGCTCATTCGAATGAGTCTACTCTTTATAAACGGTTTAGAAAGTTCAAATTTCAAAATGATGTAACTTTCTCATTTCGACTCCAAATTTGACAAATGACCTATCATTAGAAATTTATTTGAGTCTAGTTTCAAATGGAATAGGTTTAAAGTCAATTGGACATCTGGATTGTGAGATATAATCAAAATACTGAAGATATATCTGGAATAAATGTATTCCTGACACATATTAGGTTTTTTATCAAATTTCTCAAAAAATACTCCTCCAATAATTGTGTGAACATTATTCCATTCGAAAGTAGACTCAAAATACTTTTCAACTATAGATCATTTGTAAAATTTGGACTTCAAATAAAGGAGTTATAGTGTTTTGAATTTAGATCTTCTGAACCGTTTATTTTCATCAACTTAAAACTCATTCGAATGAACTTGAAACTCATTCGAATGAAGCTGAACTTTCTAAACCATTTTTCCCAAAGAAAGGTTTAGAAAGTCCACTTTCTAAATCGTAGCTGATGAAATGTGGTTTAGAAAGTGAAGAGGTTTCACTCATTCGAATGAGCCATGTGTTCATTCGAATGAAATCCACTTATTTTGAAAACGTAAATTCAAAATGTTGTAACTCCTTCATTTGAAATACAAATTTAACAAATGACATATCAATGGAAATTCCTTTGAATCTACTTTAAAAGGAAATAGGTTTCACAATTATAGGATTCATGGTTTGAGAGATATAGTTAAAAAACCAAACATATATCTGGAAGACGTTTATTCCTAATATATGTTCGGTGTTTTGATGATATCTCTCAAAGGTATATCCAATTTATTTGAGATCTATTTTATTTAAAAGCAGACTCAAAGGGCTTTCCAACCATAGGTCATTTGTTAAATTTGGACTTTAAATGAAGGAGTTACAACATTTTGAATTTAGACCTTCTGAACCATTTATTTTCATCAACTTAAAACTCATTCGAATGAACCTGAAACTCATTCGAACGAAGCTGGACTTTCTAAACCGTTTTTCCAACGAATGCTTTAGACATTCCACTTTTTAAACTGTAGCTAGAAGCTGTGGTTTACAAAGTATACTTTCTAAACCGCGGTTTTTAGCTACGATTTAGAAAGTGCGCTTTTAAGCTGCTTTAAGTCTAAACTTCAAAATGCTGTAACTCCTTCGTTTAAACTCCAAATTTAACAAATGACCTATCTATGGAAAGCCCTTTTAGTCTACTTTCAAATGAAATAGGCTTCACAATCATAGGATCTGTGGTTTGAGAGATATAATCAAAAAATAAATATATTTTTTGGAATATGTTTATTCCTGATATATGTTCGGTTTTTTGATGATATCTCTCAAACTATGTATCCAATTCATTTGAAATATTTCTCATTCAAAAATAGACTCAAAGGGATTTCCAACCATAGTCATGTTTTAAAATTTGGACTTAAAATGAAAGAGTTACAGCATTTTGAATTTAGACCTTCTGAATCGTTTAGTTTTAATCAACATAAAAATCATTCGAATGAACTCAAAACTTATTCGAATGAAACTCCGCTTTCTAAACATTTTTCTCTTTGAACGGTTTATGAAGGCCACTTTCTAAACCGCACCCTTTTTGTGCAATTTAGAAAGTGTACTTCATTCATATAATGATGCGTGAATGATTACATGGTCATTCAGGTTATTTCCTTTAAACTTATGTAAAGATGCGTTAGGAACTATCAGCTGACTGGGATTTAAAATTTCAAATCATCTTCTTGGGATTCACTATTTTCGAAATACTTTATCCATCATTTTCCTTTCTCATAATTATAAAATAAATTCTGATGCAATAAAAATAATAGATAGAGCTCGTGGATTTTTTAGTTATCTAAGTTCTCTTCTGGGATTACCTTTTTACAACTAGAGTGTGATCCTTAGCCATTTGACAAGAAACATTAGATCAATTGACAAAGTATTATAAAAAACATTAACTTTGGATTATCATGTAGCAAGACGTCTATAGGAACATGTTTTGAAAAGATAAATAAAAAGAGCTTTATCATTAAGAATTTGACAATGCGATAGGTAAAATGAGAGGATCAAAATCAAGGCTTTATTAAATATCTTTTTTTTTTATTTTATAACAATTGGCAATTAACCTTTCCGTCACATTTTTTCTAGGATGCCATAACGAAAAAAATAAGAAAATTATATTTCAAACTTATATCTCATTCCTTCAAAACGCACAATAAAGCATTGATAACAAACCATTGAAAACTACATAACAAAATAATAGGCATTTTCATCCAAAATAAAACATATTAATACACCCTTCGTATTATTGCTTGAATACATGTCACATACTAGCCAAATAAAGAACAAAAAAGATAAATATCAAGAACTTACATAACACAATACAAGGCCAAATTCTTGAAGTAACTCAACCTTCAATTTGCACAATCTCTATTTCTTCTCTTTTTGACTTGTTTCATGGATCGGCCCCCAAAAGTCCTAATAAGCCATTAAGGCTTTCCAATCGAGAACATAATATACCCCATGAAGATTCCAAATACCATTCCACATCCATATCCCAAGGCCACAGGCTTCCAACCAAATTCAAATTTCTCATTAGAATCATAACTTGGTGTAGGTGATTCATCTTCACCCTTCTTGCAAGTTTTTGACAATGGAACACCACACAATCCAAAATTTCCTTCATATGAATCGGTTTGAAAAGTATCAAACTGTTCACCTCTTGGTATAGGACCCTCAAGCCGGTTTTGTGAAAGGTTCAAAACAGTAAGAAAGTTGAGGTTCGTCATTGCTTCAGGAATCTCACCCTCGAGCTTGTTGCATGATAAATCTAACCATTCTAGACCTGTCAATTTTCCAATGGACTTTGGAATAGAACCGATGATTCTATTGTGGGAGAGATTGAGCCCTATTAGTGCATGAAGCTCTCCAATGGCTTTTGGAATCTCCCCATCAAATCCATTATTTGACAAGTCAATGGTGGTGAATATTTTCAAAATCCTTACCAACTCTATGGTATAAACTTTCCAAGTGATCATCACCGAATCCTTATAAACTGAATAATTTTTACTTCCCATATATTGCGAACCAACTTGAACATTGTCTACTTTCATCATTCCTTCTAACCCCTTGATGTATGCTGTTGGCAAAGATCCATGAAAATAGTTGTTTGAAAGGTCAAAAATCCTTAATTTAGGAAATGGAAGCTTGGTATTATTGGAACCATAAATGGCACCATGAAACCTATTCTCTCTCAAAACAAGCACTTGTAACTCTGGCAAATCATCAAGCCAACTAGGAAATGTATCCCTGATCTCATTGTGACCAACATCAAAAATTTCTAGTTCATTACAATGAGCCAAAGATTGAGGCAACGATCCCTTGAGTCGGTTGCTATTGAAATGCAAAGTTTGCAGCACATTGCTCTTTGAAAAATTGTTTGGCAAAGTTCCAAAAAAATCATTCATATGTAGATCTAGAACAGAGAGATTAGGTAGGCCAACAAGACATTGTGGAATAGGTCCTGACAAGTTGTTGTGTGACAGGTTGAGTATCTCAAGTGAACTCGCATTGCAAAATAGAAAGGAAATGTCTCCACTAAATTTATTTTTTGAAACTGAAAAAAATTCAATTCCATAGAATGGGATCGGGAGATTTCCTTGTAGCATGTTGAAGCTGAGATCAAGATACATGACACTTATGTTTGAAAGTGATGAAGGGACTCGACCACTGAAATTGTTATTATTAAGTGCCAAATTCTCTAGTTGACTAAGCTTTCCAAACACATTAGGTATTTCACCGCTAAAGTTATTTATTGAAAGATCCAAGAAAAAGAGATATTCAGAGATTGAAAGGGATGATGGGATTTGACTACTAAAACTATTATTGTAAAGATCTAAGCTTTCAAGATTTACAAGTGCTTAAAGAAATGAGATTCCACCACTAAATTTATTTGAGGAAAGGTCCAAATCAGTGAGTTGAGTGAGTGTTGAGAGAAATGAGACCCCACCACTAAATTTGTTTGAAGAAAGGTCCAAATCAGTGAGTTGAGTGAGTGTTGAGAGAAATGAGACCCCACCGCTAAATTTGTTTGAAGAAAGGTCCAACTCAATGAGATGAGAGAGATTCCTGAAACTCAAAGGAATATGCCCTTCAAATTGACAATCCCTAAGATCTAACCTTTTAAGGGACTTTAAGTGGCCTATGGAATCTGGCACTTCTCCTAAGAAAGGGATGCCATAGAGATACAAATATGCTATTGAGCTCCAATTCAGCTTTGAGAGTTGAACCTTAATATTTGAAT
Source organism: Vachellia pachyceras (assembly GCA_025593235.1). Taxonomy (NCBI): domain Eukaryota; kingdom Viridiplantae; phylum Streptophyta; class Magnoliopsida; order Fabales; family Fabaceae; genus Vachellia; species Vachellia pachyceras. The sequence continues at coordinate 21,106 of JANTPZ010123604.1, read as the reverse complement.
TCCATCCCAAATCTAGATTTTTAAGATTTTCAAAATACAAAATGGTATCTGTTATATCACATTGCAAAGAAGTACCCCTAAGAGAAAGACTCATCAAAGAGGATGACGCATTCCTAAGTGAAGATAAGGAGTATGGTGTAACAGAGGACATGTTAACGTAATCTAAACTAAGCTCCCTTAAATTAGTTGTGTTTAGAATCATCTTTTCCCAAGTGGAAGGCTCAAAACTTAGCAATGAACTCCCATTCTCATCAAGCTTAAAAGACATGTCAACCGAGACCAATTTAGACAATTGTGAGATTTCATAAGGGATTTCACCAAAAAAATTATTTTCTCCAAGCTTTAAGGATATGAGATGCTCTAGGCTTGAAAGAAATGAGATGTCACCACTAAACTTGTTTGAACCAAGGTTCAAAGAAGTTAGTTGAGTGAGATTTCTCAGACCAAAAGGAACCCACCCTTCAAAATAACATCCCTCTAGATTCAAATGATTAAGATGTTTCAAATGACCAATAGAATCAAGCACCTCTCCAAAGAAATTTGTGGCACTAAGATCTAAAAGTGACATAGGAGAGCTCCAATTGGACTTTGGAAGTTGACCAATGAGATACAAATTATATGACAAATCAAGCTGTCGAAGGTTTTCTAAACAGAGAATGTCACCTGTAATATTCCCAAGCAACTCAGTATCATAAAGTCTAAGGGAGACCAAAGAGGATGACAAATTCATGAGCAAAGACAAGGAGCTTGGTGCAATGGAAGACATGTTTACACCATCTAAGAACAATTCTCGTAGATCAGTCATGTTTCGAATGAGCTTCTCCCAAGTGGATGGTTCAAGTCTTAAACTCAACCATTCATCTAAGAAAACATAATTTGAAGACAAATCAAGAGAGACCAATTGAGACAATTGTGCAATTTTAGGAGGAATCTCACCAGCAAAATTAGAGGCGCTTAAGTTTAGATGCATGAAAGTGGAAATATCTCCAAATTGAGATGGTATCAAAGACCTATTAAAATCATTGAAAGATAAGTTGAGTGTTTGGAGATGAGAAAGTTGGAAGAGTGTGCTATTAGGATGGATTTGACCTTGGAGCCAACTGCAACTAAGATCGAGTCCAATCACATGACCATATACGGAGTCGCATGTGATCCCATCCCACAAACAGCAATTTGAATCATTTCTCCATGAAGCTGTCTTTGGGTAAGATGTGTTCTTAAATTGAATGGTATAAGGATAGTAGTCATTATAAAACTCATCACACCATGTTGAAGCTGAATGATTCAGAGAGAAAGAGTTTTTGAATTGAAGAAGCGTGAAGGAGTCATAAGAATTACATAATGGTGGGTTAAGAGAAGAAAGGGAAGGAGAAAGAAAGAACAAGTGGATATAGATGATGATGATTCGGAACGCCATAAGTGAAAAGTGGAAGGCTATATGAAGAAGCAGAGAAAGGTTGGTATATGAACTCTTAAGAAGAGGTTGTATTTATAACAGTACCACATGGCGTGAACCACATGCAAACTCAAAGACCTACAAAAGAATCCTAAAACCAAAAATAAATAAATAAATGTTCTTTCAAAAAGGAGAGGCAAATTAAAAAAATTTGTTCACTGTTACAATTGGATTGAAAAAAATGGAAATTTACTAATGGTCCATTAAAGAAACTCGGTGGTTGTTTCTTGGTGGACTTCGGTATCGATATTTCTCCAATATATTTCACTATTCCTCTAATTATCAATAATAATCATTTGTAAAATTAGTTTCTCTATGTAACTTGAACTCATCTACATGAATTCCTTTAATTAATAAAATAATACAAAAATGCTAAGATTTAGCTGATCTCTCTCTCTATTAGAGTCTAATAAATCATAAAAAATAATTATCAAAGTTAAGAAAATCTAAAGGAAATGAGCATATACATGCTATTTTTATTTTTGAGACAAAAGATAATTTAATACCAGCCAATGAAAATATGAATCTAATAAATTGCAAAGACTCATTTTTTTCTTTATTTAATATATAATTACATAGAGGAATAATGTTTCTTTTTGACTACTAAAGATCAATCCTTATAATATTTCTTACCTATTTTAATACTTTATGACTATTAAAATTGGGAAAATTCAATGGCCATCTAAAGATGGAATGTTATGCACGCGGAGGTCAAAATAGACCAACTGGTCCCACAATTTCTTTGTTTTATTTCCAATTCTTTTGACCAATAGGCAACTAAATTGAAATATTTCACAACTAAAACTATTTGTTTTAAGGAAAATGGGAAAAAAGATTTTAGAAAATGGAAAAACCTAAATCAAGTATTCTCTATAAAACATGTTATGAATTGCTTATCAGGAGCAATTAAAAATGTTTATATTATTAAGCACAGGCTTCTGGATATTAAATACAAGTATCTATCGCAATGAAATCACAATCTTTATAACTAACATAACTCTATAAAAAAAATCACTAGTTTAACTTTTGTAAATAAAATAGTCTAACGCGTATAGTCGGCCCTACATGATTTATCTTTTGCTTTCTTTTATTTTAATAATATCCTTCACCTTTTATGTCCATTTTTTTTATTTTCTTCATGTTGATCCAACTTACACTGCGAACACCATTTATCTTTCCAACATCGTCACTATTTCCTCCCACCTTCATTGCACGCCGCCTAGTTCTTTTACCATTTTGTCCCTGGCTTCTCCTCTTATTTTTCAGAATGCCCTCTTATTTTACTTTATTTTTAGTTTTTATTCCAAGCCAATGCTCATCACATGCCCTTTACAACTTCTCTGATCCCACTTGCTAGCTTTTTCATAAAAATTATTGGCAACAGTAACAATTGTGCCTACAGGACAGTTGACTTTTGTGGGTGGCCATTAATTTTTATGACAGCAGATAAAAATTGTATACAAAATTGCAAAATATACATTAATTGTCCAATGAATATTATATAATTAATTTACATATACGTTTTTCTAAGTACGAACTCATCTTTCCACAGTTTTTGTTAGTGAAAAAAATGAATATTTGAAGTTGTTTAGCAACAACGAGAAAAAACGAAAGTGGATGATGCATAGTTGATGACGATGTAACTGGACTGCGTAGGAATTACATAATTACAAAATTTAACCATTAAATCAATTTCAGGAATTGGATAATCATACAAAACAAATTCACCAATTTTTTCTCGAATGTGAAAATGGCTGGAATTAATTTCTTCCCTTCAATTCAAAAAATTAAAAAATGGCACATATATAAATAAAACAACATTTGATTAAATAAATCATACATGAAAAGCACAATTATATACTACTATTTAATTAAATAATTAACTCCTGGCAATTTGAATAATTAAATAATAAATCATATATGCATGAGAAAAGCACAATTATATCATACTATTTAATTAAATATATCCAACGGCAACTGAGATCGAATCCAATCACATGACCAATATGGAGTCGCATGTGATCCTAAATTGAATCATTTCCCCATCAAGCTATCTTTGGGTAAGATGTGTTCTTAAATTGAATGGTATAAGGATAATAGTCATTATACAACTCATCACACCATGTTGAAGCTTAATGATTCAGAGAGAAAGAGTTTTTGAATTGAAGAAGCACAAAGGAGTCATGAGAATTACATAACGGTGGGTTGAGAGAAGAAACCCAAGAAGAAAGGGAAGGAGAAAAAAAGAATACGTAGAAACAGAAAATGATGATTCGAAACGCCATAAGTAAAAAGTTGGAAGGCTATATATATATATATATATATGAAGATGCACATAAAGGTTGGTATATAGACTTTTAAGAAGAGGCTATATTTATAATAGTACCCCCATGGCATTAATGACACGCAAACTCCAACACTTTGCCTACCAAAGAAATCCCAAAACGAAAAATAAATAAATGTTCTCTTAAAAAGGAGAAGCAAATTAAAAAAAATTTGTTCAATGTCACAATTGGATTGAAACAAAAAATGGAAACTTCCAAATGGTCCATTAAAGAAACTCAGTGGTTGTTTTTTTGTGGACTTTGGTATGGATATTTCTCCAATATATTTCACCATTCCACCAATTATCAATAACGTAAGGATTGATATTACCTTTTCCCACTCCTCTTGTAAATGCACATCGTCATCAAAATAATATTATTATTTTCGGTCATTTCCTTTTTTTAAATTAAAAAATCAAAAGATATAAATTAATTAAAAACCTTACTGTTTCTCTAGCTATAAAAAGAAAAGGAAACTACCAACTTAGAAAAATCTATTGTAAGTTTAACTTTTACAAAAAAGGAGTAAATGAATGAGATTTTGTGATTTGTGTAGATGAATTGATGTGACGTGAATAATGGTTTCTAGCTTTTGATGAAAAAAAATAAGGGTTTCTAGTGTCCACTCATAAAGAATTTTTAAAATGTATCCCATATTAACAAATTATAGTTCACATGCACATTATGGTATGTAAAAAAAGATTTAATGGATGAACAAAAGCAAAAAATTTGTTGTCCATAGTTAACTTATCGATGAGTAATGCTGTCTTTAATGTAGTGACGTGATCCACCCAGATATGTAATATTTTTCTTTTAAAGTGATTTGAGGATATTTTGAATTACATAAAAAAGTAATTTTACATAGAAATACATTTTAATTAATTCATAATTTTCATCAAAGTAATTAAAAACATGCTGATTGTTAATTGATGTTTTTAATCTATTATATGTAATAAGTTTTGGTATACTTTTTTTTGTGGTTCAAAATCAAAATTTGGATATGATATAATACTCTCTTTGGTCATAATTATCAAACGTTATTTAGAGTACAAATTAAACGACATATAAAACAGATAAAGGTATATATTGGTATGGTTAATTTGATTACAATAAATTAAACATTATCAATTAGTTTTTAAAAATAAAGAAAAAATCCATTGATGCACCAATTATCAATAAAGTAAGGAGTCATATTATCTTTATTTGATTAATAATTATATAGAGGTATGCTCTTTATGACTACCAAAAATAAATCCCTATAATATTTGTTCTCTATTTTACTAGTTTTATTACACTAAAACTTGCACTAGTGGGAAAAAAACTTATTTAAACCGCCCTTTTCACTCTGTATTTAGAAGATAAGGTCTAAAAGTTATGACGGCGGCATTTTCATAAATATAAAAATAAATTTTTACTCATTTAGACCGCACTCTAAAGATACACTTTATAGACTGTACCTGTGAGTCTAAAATGTTACTTTTCAGACCGCACCCCTCAGGTGTGATCTAAAAAGAGTAAAAGATTGTTATTTTCCTTTTGTTATTGATAGACCAACTTGGTAAAATTCAGGCTACTTATGACAAAAAAATTCAACAATTTAACATTTATAAATAAAATATTCCATCATACACACACATACGCACATATATGTATGTGTCCTACATCTTTATCACTACTATAAACTTTCTTGCGAACATGGAAAATAACAATTTTGGTGGTTTCTATTGTAATTTTAAATTTGTTTTTTTTTAAATGACTCAATGAATGAAGCGTTTTATATATGATATGTATAGATGAAATTGACCTAGCATGAATAACTTTGCAAAAGTATATGTACAATTTTCAAATGGGTCCCATGTTAATGAATTAAGTTTATGAATTGAAAAAAGAAAGTACTTTGTTGTTATTCATAATTAAATTAAATATTTCATCTTCAATTTAGTGACACGATGGACTCAAATATGTAATACTTTTCTTCCCAATCAAACAAAACTCTTTATTGTAAAATTCCCAAAACAAAATTATTTTAACGAAATTAAGAAGAGATGGATACACAAAATCTCATCATTTACAACATATTTTCTTTTTATTTTTTAACAAAAAATTGATCCCATTTAAAGCTAAAAAATGTTAATTATGTTGAACAAATATGAAATTTACTATTTAAAATCTGCTAGCAGGCGTTATCATATACTATTTTGTATTGAGATAAGATTCTTTTTTATCCTGAAAGTTTTTGCAAAGTAGCAATGTTGTCCAAGAATTTTTTCTGACTTAATATTACCCCTGAAGTTTAAAAACACAGTAATTTTATCCTCATATGCTTATTTTATTTTTTGTTTTTATTCCAAGCCAATGCTCATCACATACCCTTTACATATTTACATGATCACAATTGCTATTTTTTTGAGCTGAAGTTTTGTAGTATTAAATGTTGCCAGTGTATTTAATTTCAAATTGTTGACCATTAATTGTTATGAAATCAAATAAAAATTGTCTATAGAAATGTCAAATATACATTAATTGTCTAATATATGTTATATACTTAATTTATGTATAGCCTTTTCTATGTATAAAGTCTTGTAAGGAAATTTTGGGGAAAAATAAATCTAAACAAAAATGTACATGTAAAATAGATAGCTATAAGACTCTTAAATTTTTCTTTGACTTAAAATTACATAGAACCTTACTATATGATTGAGACCAGTCGCCATCAATAAGGTAAGAAATTTGGATTATCTTGTTATTTTATTAATTTTCTATGGATATAAAATATTAAGCAACATATAAACAGTTTATATTAATGGACCATCCAAAGAATGAATGGCATGAACATAGTGTTTATATATAAGTTATTAGGAGTTTTTTTAAGTTTTAATGAAACTTATACTAAAAAAGTTCTTTTTAATTTTTTGTCATAAGTTTTTATACAATTCATTGTAATTTATTCAAAAAAAATACTGCAATTAAATAATAAGCATCGTGAATAAAGGGTCGCAGACTCATAAAGAACTTTCAAATTTTGGAATGGTTTATTATCCTATATTTAAAAGTGACCTAATTTAATATGTCTTAATGACCATAAGATGTGATATGGATGTAAATGCAAAACTTTTTGCATATTACTAAATTAATATCACATCTAGACTAATTATCAATAAAGAATTGTAATATTTAGAAGATTGAAATTTGCAAATGGTCCATAGTACAAGGATTGATGTTATGTTTTTCCATTACTTTCGTAAATGTATATGGTATTCAAAATAATGTTATTATTTTATTCCTTTCCTTTTTAAAAATTTAAAAAAATCAAAAGAGAAAAATTAATTAAAAACTTTACTGTTTCTCTAGCTATAAAGAGAAAATACAAAAAATGCCAACTTTGAAAAATCTATTCAATTGAATTAAATTTTATGTGTTAATGAATTAATGTGCCGTAAATAAGGGTTTGTGGCGTCAACTCAATTAATTTATTAAATGGGTCCCATACTAATAAATTATAGTCCACATGCACATTGCAGTATGTGGGAAAAAGCAAAAGCAAAAACTTTGTTGTCAATAATTCAATTTATCAATTACCAGTGTTGACTTCATTGTAGTGACATGATCGACTTAGATATACAATACTTTTTTTAATGATTTGAGTATACATTGAATTACATTAAAAAATTAAATGTATATGGAATGCCATGTTAATTAGTTTGTAGTTTTCATCAAAGTAATCAAAAAGATACTTTTCACACCATAATGAAAGGGATGCATGCTAATTGTTAATTGATGTTCTTAATTAATTTACACATAACAAATCGTCTAATGGTTTTTATAGGACTGAATAAAATTTGGGACATAATATAATATTCTATTTGATTTGAAGTATAAAATCTTATTTGATTATAAATTGTCATATATGAATGAGGTTTTATATTTGACAGTGGAAAAATTATTAAACAAATCAAATAAATAAAGGTATATATGAGATAGTTAATTTGATTACAATAAATTGAACATAATATAATTATTATTTAAAAATTAACTAGAATTAATCGTTGCACGAATTGTCAATAAACCAAGGATCCATATTGATCAATAAATGTATATGAAGCTTATTCTACTCTGATTATAAAATTTATTAATGTCATCTTTAAAATAATGATATTATTTGTACGCCTTTCCTTTTTTTTTTGTTTAATTAAAAAATCAAAAGGGACAACTTATTTTCAAGTTATTACTTAGTTGACTAAGCTATGTATAATTATTTAGTTATTTTTATGTATAGCATTATTTTCATATACAAACTCTTGTGTTTGCAACAATTTCGTCATATTTAAAATTAGTTTTTTTATGTAACTTGAACCTATCTACACAAATCCCTTTAATTCATAAAATAATAGAAAACAACCTAAGATTCAACTGATCATTCTCTCTCACACACATCAAAGCTAAGAAAATCTAAAGGAAATGAGCATATACGGCCTACTTTCATTTTTCAGACAAAAAATAATGTAACATCAGCCAATGAAAATATGAATGTAAATAACTATAAAGACTCATTTTTTCTTTATTTGATATATAATTAGATAGAAGCATGCTCTTTAAGACTACCAAAGGTCAATCATTATAATATTTGTTCCCTATTCTAATACTTTTATGACTATAAAAATTGGGAAAATTCAATGGACCATCTAAAGATGGAATGTTGTGCAATGAGGTCAAAATAAACCAATTGATCCCACAATTTCTTTGTTTTATTTCCAAGTCTTTTGGCCAAAGGCAACTAAATTGAAATATTCTACAACTAAGACTATTTGTTTTAAGGAAAATGAAAAAAAAATTTAGAAAATGCAAAATTCTAAATTATGTATTTACTATAAAACAAGTTGTGAATTACTTATCATAAATGGTTAATACCTTAGCTAGAAAGGTCAAAAAAACTTATTTAGGATTTTGCCATTTTAATATTGTTTTGTCATTTTCCCTTAATTTTACTAGGTACATGTTTTTAGCATTGTCGAGTATTATATAGACATCTTTCTCTACGAGATTCCAATCTTAGCAACTAAGATTATTTATTACAAAAATTTCAACAGTATAACATTTATAAATAAAATAGTCGATCCTTTACCCACGTATATAGATACAAATATCAATTTTTACATGTTTCTTCAGCTTAAAAAGCAACTTACAAAAATATATTGTAATTTTTCAATGAAAAAAAAATACTTACAAAAATCTATTGTAATTTTTACATGTTTCTTCAGCTTAAAAAGCAGCTTACAAATATCAATTTTTCAATGATAGTGTTTTAACTCCTTCTGTTTGTTGTTTGGTTAGAAAATCAAAAGGGACAAATTATATAAAAAAATTCAAGCTATGTTAGTTGACTGAGCTATCTATGATTATTTAATTAATTTTTATGTATAATAATCATTTTAAAATTAGTTTCTTCATTTAACTTGAATTCGTCTTCATAATTGATCCCATAATTTCTTTTCCCCCTTTTCTTTTGACCAATATACCCCTAAATTTAAATGTTTCACAATGAAAAATATTTATTTTATTGAGCACAAGCATCCAATAATATCAAATATTAAATTTGAGCATCTCTCATAAAATTATAATCTTTGCAACTAACACAACCCTATCACAAAATATTTCACTAGTTTAACTTTTATAAATAAAATAGTATATCATATACGCACGCATAAATACACATCTATGTGTCTTAAATCTTTTATCACAACCGTAAACTTTCTTACACACACACACACACAAATATATATAGCTTAGATTGCCATTAAAATTTTCAAATTCCATAGTATTCTATGCAAATAGCAATTTTTACGGATTTCTATAGCTTCCAAAAAAGGAAATACAAATTGAAAAATCTATTATATTTTTCAAAAAGAACGAGTCAATAAATAACATATTCAATTATATATGTAGATGAATTAATATGCCGTAGCTTAGAGCCGGTAATATGAGTTGAACTCGTAGGCTAACCCATAAAAAAGTGACGAGTTGGGTTGGCTACGAAGTGGCCGCTAGAAGGCAAGTCTTTTAGATTAACCTATGGCGGCTAACTCACTAACCCCTTTCATTAAAGAAATAAAGTAAAAATGATTAATAAAAAATATGTGAACAACATCTCATTATAATGAAAATCTAATTACAACTATTCAAGATAAATTGACTTTGTTCCTCTCTTCATAAGATCAACTTTCATAAAAGTGTGTGTTGAATATAATTTGAATTGTAATGTTTGAATTCAACTTTATGAAGTGTATTATATATCTTTAAGTCGTATTATTTAAAATTTAAATTATACATTTTATGTTTAATTTTGTGATGTATTTTTTAAATTAAATTTTTTAAAAAATATTTTATATTAGGTAAAAAATAAAAAAAGATAGTTAATGTTGAAAAAGTATTATGTATTAAAAAATAAAAAATGTTAAAAAAAGTGGCGGGCTGAATTATATAAATACCAATCCGTCAGTATGTGAGTTTTTAGTCCAACCTCGGACCTATTTTACCACCAATACAGTAAATAAGGGTTTGTAGTGTCAGCTCAAAGAATTTTCAAAATGGATCCCATACAAACAAAGTATGTATAGACCACATGTACATCGTAAGATTTAGAAAATCATCTCATGATCATAAAAAAGCAAAGACTTTGTTATAAATGATTAAATATGTCATCTTCAATAAAGGGACATGAGAGATTTAATATGCAATACTTTTCTTTCCAATTAAACAAAACTCTTTACAGCAAATTTTTCAGAAAAAAATTTCTTTTGCAAACATATTTGTTACAATATTTTCTTAGCCACAATAGTTACAAAGTTCCATATTTTCTTGACCATGAATTAATGCATCGTAAATAAAGGTTTGTGGGTCAACTCATAAATTATTTTCAAAATGGGTCCCATGTTAATAAATTATATATGGACCATATGTACAAGAATATTTTATGGTTAACTAAAAAAATAGAAGACTTTATGGATGAAAAAAAGAAAATACTTTGTTGTCATTAATAATTAAATTAAATATTTCATCTTCAATATAGTGACATGATGGACCCCGATATGAAATACTTTTCTTTCTAATTAAACAAAACTTTTTATTGCAAAATTTCCAAAACAATTTCCTTTTGCAAACATATTTATTACAATATTTTATTGGCCACAATTGTTACAAAGTTCACCTCCTTGTATATGCTCCAAAATTCTTTTAATGACAGAAAAAAGGATACAACTAATTGCAGCATTTACGACTTATTTTATTATATACACTGAATCATGGATGATATTGTTTCAAGGTAAAATTTAAATGGAGTTATCTAAAATTATTATTTCATTAATTTATATATAGCATTTTCTATGTACATATACAAAGAAATTTTGAGGAAACTTCACCCAAAAGTAAATTTATAAAGCAAGAAATTTGGATTATCAACAAATAAACAGTTAAAATTTGGACTATCCAAGGAATGAACGGTGTGCACATAGTGCCTATGTATAAGCTACTTGGATTTTTTTAAGTTTTAACAAGACTTATAGTAAAAAAATCTTTTAAGTTTTTTTTGTCTTAGAAACTTAGACAATTTCATTGTAATTTATTCAAAAGAAAATTCTACAAATTAATAATACGCCAAACAACAAGTTGTAAACTCAAGAGCTTTCAAGTCTTGAAAAAGTGTATTGGCATATATATATATATATGGATATATAAATGCCTCATTTAATAAATTTTAATAATCATATGATATGATGTCCACATAAATGAAAAGATTTTTTGTTTACAATTAAATTAACATAACATATAGACTTTTATGGCAGCAAAATCAAAGACACTATTGCATGAATTATCAAAAAAGCAAGGACTGATATTATCTAAGCTACTGTTTCCACTTCTTCCATAAATGTATATGAAGCTTTTTCTAACTCTTTTTATAAAATTGATTAATGTTATCTTCAATGATATATTGTCTTAACTCCTTTCCTTTATTGTTTAATTAAAAAATGAAAAGGGAAAAATTATATAAAAAAAATTTCAAGCTATGTTAGTTGACTAAGCTATCTATGATTATTTAGTTAATTTTTGTGTATAATCATCATATTTAAAATTAGTTTCTTCATTTAACTTGAACTCGTCTCCAAATATATCCCATCATTTCTTTTTTGCCTTTTCTTTTGACCAATAGGCCCCTAAATTTAAATGTTCCACAATTAAAAATATTCATTTTATTAAGCACAAGCATCATACAGTATCAGATATTAAATGTGAGCATATTTTGTATCAAAATCACAATCTTTGTAACTAACACAGCCCTATCACATAAAAATTCACTAGTTTAACCTTTATAAATAAAATTTTCTATCGTATACACAAGCATAAACACACATTTGTATGTGTCCTAGATCTTTATCGCTGTTGAAATCTTTCTTGCGCGAGCGCACATATAGCTTAGATGATTGCCATTAAAATTTTCAAAAGTATTATATACAAATAGCAATTTTTACGGTTTCTTTAGCTCTAGCAAAAAAAAAGACATACAACTTAGAAAAATCTATTATATTTTCAAAAAGAATGAGTCAATAAATAACATAATCAATTATATATGTTCATAGACGAATTAATGTGATGTGGACTAGAGCTAGTAATATAGGTTGAGCTCACATGCCAATCCATCAAAAAAGTGATGGGTTATTGGGTAAAAAGTAACATTAGAAGGTATGTCTTTTTAGATTAACCTAGCTAACCCGCCAACTCCTTTTTTAAAAAATAAAATAGAATTGATTAATAAAAAATATGTGAATAACGTCTAATCATAATGTAAATTTAATTAATATTGAATTATTGTTGATTATTTGATTTGTTTTTTATATTTAATTTAAATTGTAATGTTTGAATTTAACCTTATGAAGTGTGTGTATATATATACGTTTAATCTGTATTATTTAAAATTAGAATTAGATATTTTATATTCAATTTTGTGATGTGTTTTTATGAATTAAATTTGTGAAAAATATATTTTATTTTAGGAATTAAAAAATGAAAAGATACTTCAAGTTGAAAAAATATTATGTGCAACAAATATGAAAAAATGTTAAAAAAACTGATGAGTTGAAATAAATATATACCAATCTATCAACATATGGATCTTTTAGCCTAACCCACGGGCTGATCCGCTTTACCACCTAACACTGAACAAAGGTTTGTAAAGAAATTTCAAAATGAATTCATATAAACAAATTATATATAGACCACATATACATTTTAAGATTTAGAAAAGGATCTTATGGATGATGAAAAGGAAAGACTTTATTAGAAATAGTTAAATATGTCATCTTCAATAAAGTGACATGGTAGACCTTAAGAGTTAAAAACTTGGGCCTCAAGTCCACAACCTCACGTTATTCACTAAAGAAATCATAATTGATATCACAATTTTTAGATTAATTACACTTTTCTTCTATTGGAGGTTATCATATTCAAGATACATTTAAGTGCCAAATATAGGCATCACTTTTAGTGGAAATTAAAATATTTGTTTGTTTTATTGAGTTTCATAACTCGAGATTTTCAACATTTCTTTACATAACTCAAGTTTGTTAAAAAGTTGAGTTTTAAAACATATTTTTAACTATAGAACTCAAGTTTTAAGTACCCAAAACTCGAGTATTACACAATTTTGATCAAAACTCAATTTTTCTTCAAAGTTTTGAGAGAAATCATTTTAAACCATGATGCAAGATTGAAAAAAATGTAAAAATGATTTCTAACCTTGCAAAAACATAAAACACTATTTTGTTATCAACAAAATATGGTTTCCACAAAAATAATTATCAAAACTAAGAAAATATAAAGGAAATAAGCATATACATGCTATTTTTATTTTTCAAACAAAAGATAATTTAATACTAGCCAATGAAAATATGACTGTAAATAATTGCAAAGACTCCTTTTTTCTTTATTTGATATATAATTACATAGATGCATGCTCTTTATGACTATTAAAGGTCAATCCTTATAATATTTCTTCCCTATTTTTAATAGTTTTATGACTATAAAAATTGGGAAAATTCAATGGACCATCTAAAGATGGAATGTTGTACATGGCGATCAAAACAGACTAATTGACCCCACAATTCCTTTGTTTTATTTCCAAGTCTTTTGATCAATAAGCAATTAAATTGAAATATTCTACAACTAAGACTGTTTGATTTAGGGAAAATGAAAAAATAATTTGGAAAATACAAGATTCTAAATTGAGTATTTATTATAAAAGAAGTTGTAAATTGCTTATCATGAGCGATTAATACCTTGTCTAGAATGGTAAAAAAACTGATTTGAGATTTTATATAATTTTTTGTAATTTATTCAAAAATACAATTCTACCAATTAATGATAAGGGTCATGAATAAAGGATTGTAGACTCAGAAAGAGCTTTCAAAGTTTGGAAAGGTTTATTATCCTATATTTGAAAAGGGCCTAATTTAATAAGTTTAACAATCATAATATGTGAAATGCAAGTACTTTTGCATATAGATAAATTAACATCACGTCCAAACCAATTATTCAAAAGAATTGTAATATTCAAAAGAATGAATTTGCTAATGGTCCATAACTCAAGGGCTGATGTTATCTTTTTTTCCACTACTTCCATAAGTCTATATGGTCTTCAAAATAATGTTATTATTTTGCTCTTTACTTTTTTAAAAAATTAAATAAAATAAAAGAGACAAATTAATTAAAAAACCTTACTATTTATCTTGCTATAAAAAATAAAAAAATACCAACTTTGAAAAATCTATTAAATGAATGAAATTTTATGATGTGCCGATGAATTGATGTGCCGTGAATAAGGGTTTGTGAGTATTTTAGTCCAACATGCTGGCTGACCTGCTTTACCATTAATACAGTGAATAAGGGTTTGTAACGTCAACTCAAAGAATTTTCAAAATAGACCCATATAAGCAAATTGCATATATACCACATGTACATCATAGGATTTAGAAAATGATCTTGCGGATCATAAAAAGTAAAGACTTTGTTATAAGTAGTTAAATATGTCATCTTCAATAAAGTGACATGATACACCTAATATGCAATCCTTTTCTTTTCAATTAAACAAAAATCTTTACAGCAAAATTCTCAAAAAGATTTCTTTTGCAAACATATTTGTTACAATATTTTCTTGGCCATAATCATTACAAAGCTCCATATTTTCTTGACCATGAATTAATGCACCGTAAACAAAGGTTTGTGGAGTCAACTCATAAATTATTTTTAAAATGGGTCCCATGTTAATAAATCATACATGAACCATATGTACAAGAAGATTTTATGTTTTACTCAAAAATGGAAGACTTTTTGGATAAAAAAGAAAATACTTTGTTGTTATTCATAATTAAATTAAATATTTCATCTTCAATATTGTGACATAATGGATCCGGATATGCAATAGTTTTCTTTCCAAATAAACAAAACTTTCTATTGCAAAATTCCCAAAACAATTTTCTTTTGCAAACATATTTGTTACAATATTCTTTTGGCCACAATAGTTACAAAGTTCACCTCCTTGTATATGCTCCAAGATTATTTTAATGACAGAAAAGATGGATAAATCTAAGTGCAGCATTTACAACATATATTTTTATTTTATTATATACAATAAATCATGGACGATGTTGTTTCAAGGTAAAATTTAAATAGAGTTATCTAAAATATATTATATAATTAATTTATATATAGCAATTTTCTATGTACATACTCTAATAAAGAAACTTCAGGAAACTCCAGTCAAAAGTAAATCTATAAAGTAAAAAATTTGGATTTTATAAAATATTAAGCAACAAATAAACAGTTAAAATTTGGACCACCCAAAGAATAAATGATGTGCACATACATAGCCCTTACGTATAAGCTGCTAGGAGGGTTTTTAAAGTTTTGACAAGACTTATAGTAAAAAAAATATTTTAAACTTTTTGTCATAAAAACTTAAACAATTTCATTGCAATTTATTCAAAAGAAAATTCTACAAATTAATAGTAAACCGTAAATAAGAGGTTGCAAACTAGAGAGCTTTCCAAACTTAAAAAGGTGTATTGTCATATATATATATATATATATGTATGTGGATATATAAATGCCTCATTTGATAAATTTAACAATCATAAGATGTGATGTGCATATAAATGCAAATTTTTTTGTTCATAATTAAATTAACATAAAATCTAGACTAATATCAATAAAGAATTGTAATTTTCAAGAGTCTGAACAAACCAAGATAAATTGACCATCTTCATCTCTTTACGGCTATACTGTGTATGGCAGCAAAATCAAAGACACTATTGCAGGAATTATCCAAAAAAAGCAAGGAATGATATTATCTAAGATACTGTTTCCACTTCTCTCATAAAATGTATATGAAGCTTATTCTAACTGTTTATAAAATTGAGTAATGTTATCTTCAATGATATTGTTTTAACTCCTTTCCTTTGTTGTTTAATCAAAAAATCAAAAGGGCAAAAGTATATAAAAAATTTCGAGCTATGTTAGTTGACTAAGCTATCTATGATTATTTAGTTAATTAGTCTCTTCATTTAACTTAAACTTGTCTCACAATTAATCCCATAATTTCTTTTCCCCCTTTTCTTTTGACCAATAGGCCCTTAAATTTAAATGTTCCACAATTAAAAATATTTATTTTATCAAGCACAAGCATCCAATAATATCAAATATTAAATATGAGCATATCTCACAACAAAATTACAATCTTTATAACGAACACAACCTTATCATAAAAAATTTCACTATTTAACTTTTATAAATAAAATAGTCTATCGTATGCACACACATCTATATGTGTCCTAAATCTTTGTCATTGCTGTAAACTTTCTTGCATATATACTTTCTTGCACATATAGATATAGCTTAGATCGCCATTAAAATTTCAAATTCCATGGTATTATATGCAAATAGCAATTTTTACGGGTTTTATCTAGCTCCCAAAAAAGACACAGAGCTTGGAAAAATCAATTATATTTTTCAAAAGGAATGAGTCAATAAATAACATATTCAATTATATGTGTAGATGAATTCATCTGTGGTGGATTAGAGCCAGTTATATGGGTTGAGCCCGTATGCCAACTCATCAAAACAGTGACGGGTCAAGTTGGTACTTATCCAATTCAATCCGACACTTTTTTTAACATTTTTTCATTTTTTACATATATATTTTTTGAACTTGAAGTATCTTTTTCAATACCTAAAATAAAATATTTTTTTCACAAATTTAATTTATAAAAATAAATCAAAAAATTTAATATAAAATATCTAATTCAAATTTTAAATAATATAACTTAAACATATATAATATACTTCTTAAAGTTGAATTCAAACATTACAATTCAAATTAAATATAAACTGCAAATCAAATAATCAACAATCATCCAATATAAATTAGATTTACATTATGATTAGATGTTGTTCACATATTTTTTATTAACCAATTTTATTTTATTTTTTAAAAAAGGGGTTGGCGGGTCCGACCAATGGGTTGATGGGTTGGCCAACCGTAGAGTCAATATGTGGGTCTTTTAGCCCAAACCACAGGATGTCCCGCTTTACCACCTATACGTTGATCAAGGGTTTGTAGCGTCAACTCAAAGAAATTTTAAAATGGATCCCAAATAAATAAATTATGTATAGACCACATGTACATCATAGTATATAAAAAATGATCTTATGGATCATAAAAAGCGAGGACTTTGTTATAAATAATTAAATATGTCATCTTCAATAAAGTGACATGATAGACATGATATGCAATACTTTTCTTTCCAATTAAACAAAACATTTTATTGCAAAATTCCTCAAAAAAAATTATTTTGCAAACATATGTTCAATTTTGTGATGTATTTTTATAAATTAAATTTTTGAAAAAAGATATTTTATTTTAGGTATTGAATAAAATGAAAAAAAATACTTCAAGTTGAAAAAATATATATGTAAAAAATATGAAATTGTTAAAAAAGTGTTGGATTGAATTGGATAAATACCAACCTGTCAGCATTTGGGTTTTTTAGCCCAACCCACAAGATGACCCGTTTTACCACCTATATGGTGATCAAGGATTTGCAGCGTCAACTTAAAGAATTTTTAAAATGAATCCCAAATAAACAAATTATATATAAACCACATGTACATCATAGTATATAGAAAATGATCTTATGGATCATAAAAAGCAAAGACTTTGTTATAAATAGTTAAATATGTCATCTTCAATAAATTAACATGATAGACATGATATGTAATACTTTTCTTTCCAATTAAACAAAACTCTTTGTTACAAAATTCAAAAAAAAAACTTTTGCAAACATATGTTCAATTTTGTGATGTATTTTTATAAATTAAATTTGTGAAAAAGGATATTTTATTTTAGGTATTAAAAAATGAAAAAGATACTTCAAGTTGAAAAAATATATATGTAAAAAATATGAAAAATGTTAGAAAAAAGTGTTGGACTGAATTGGATAAATACCAATCAGTCAGCATTTGGGTTTTTTTAGCCCAACCCACATGATGACTCACTTTGTTACATATACCGTGATCAAGGGTTTGTAACGTCAAATCAAAAAAATTTCAAAATAGATCCCATATAAACAAATTATATATAGACCACATGTACATTATAGGATTTAGAAAATGATCTTATGGATTATAAAAAAGCAAAGACTTTGCTACAAATAGTTAAATATGTCATCTTCAATAAAGTGACATGATAGACATGATATAAAATACTTTTCTTTCCAATTAAACAAAACTCTTTACTACAAAATTCCCAACAAGAATTCTTTTGCAAACATATTTGTTAAAATATTTTATTGGCCACAATAGTTACAAAGTTCACCTCGTTGATCATGCTGCAAAATTATTTTAATGAGACAAGAGATGGATACGCCTAATAGCAACATTTACGACATATATTTTTATTTTATCATGTGCATTGACTGAGAGCATTTGCTTCAAGGTTAAATTTAAATGAAGTTATCTAATACATATCATATAATTAGTTTATACATAGCGTTTTTCTATTTATGAACTCTTGTTTGGAAATTTCGAGGAAAGTTAAAATACAAAAATAAATCTTAACAAAAAAGTATATGCTGGATAGATAGCTACAAGGAAGACTCTTAAATTTTTTCTTTGACTTAAAATTACTTAGAAGCATGCTTTATGATTACGACTAATCACCATCTAGGCAAGACATTTGAATTATCTTGTTAATTTATTAATTTTCTATGGATCTAAAATATTAAGCAACAAATAAAAAGTTAACATTAATGGATCATCCAAAGAATGAATGATTAGCTCACAGTGCACATATATAAAAAAGCTATTACGAGTTTCTTTTTAAGTTTTAACCAAATTTATAATAAAAAAGTTCTTTCAAATTTTTCATCATAAAAACTTTGACAAATTCATTGTAATTTATTTAAAAAAATTGTGTTGTGAATAAGATGTTGTAGGCTCAGAGAACTTTTAAAGTTTGGAAAAGTTTATTATGGGGTGTTTGGGGAAACTTCTCAGCATCCTAAAAGTACGTTCAACAGTGTTTTTTCGCAAAACGAGATAATCTCCTTCACACATTTATTTCATAAATAATAAAATACTTCTTTACCGCTTTACCAAATGAACCCTATAATTTATGTAAAAGGGTCCATTTAATAAATTTAAACGACTATAAGATGTGACTTTCAAGAGACTGAATACTAGTCAAAAAATCAAATCAAGATAAATTGACTTTGTTCCTCTCTTTACATCTAGACCAGACAACCACACACAAACCGGATTACCCATTTTCCATGACATGGTAATGATTTTTTTTAAAAAAATCTATTCATAAGATCAGCTTTCATAAAAGTGTGTGTGTGAATACAAAGATGCTAAGGCTAAATGCGTGCGTGGCAATTTGCATGGAATGCTTTATAGGAGCCATTAGATCATCCTTTTCCAATTCAATTTTATACATTTGCGCTCATTTGAACTCATCATTGTTGGGCCTTAAGAGTTAAAAACTTGGGCCTCAAGTCATCAACCTCGTGTTTTTCACCAAAGAAATCATAATTTTTTTTTGGATACAAGAAAGTTTAGGTGGATTCGGTACCGATCCCCCACCAAGGTCAGGACTTAGTCCCAGGGCTCTTTGAGCACTTACAAGGGACTTACGAGATCGCCTACCAAAGGAGTCCTCATGACGGTAGAGAGAATCGAACCCACCTTCTTGTGGGAGTTAGGTCCGTTCCTTACGATTTATGCCAAGCTCCCCAAAGAAATCATAATTGATATTACAAATTTTAGACTAATTGCCAATTTGAACCCATCATTATTGGGCCTTAAGAGTTAAAACTTAGGCCATCCACATCCTCATGTTATACACTAAAAAAAATCATAATTGATAGCACAGTTTGTAGACTAATCACACTATTATTCTATTTAAGGTGACCCTATTCGGGATACTTTTAAGTACAAAATATGGGCATAACTTTTAACAGATATTCAAACATTGATTCGTTATATTATAATGGATTAGCCGGTCTAACCACTTTATTGAGACTCAACCCCTTTTGGTAATCAATATACCAATAAATTATAAAATCGTGCGCTTTGTGTAAAAGTTAGTTCCTCTCAACATAATAAACTGATATTTGAACCCCTAGACTTGAGATTCAAGATACTTTTAAGTACAAAATATGGGCATAACTTTTAATAGAGATTCAAATATTGATTCATTATATTATGATGGACTAACCCCTTTCTCGAGACCCAACCCCTTTTGGTAATCAATATACCAATAAATTATAAAATTATGCGCTTTGTGTAAAAGTTAGTTTCTCTCAGGATGATAAATCGATATTTGAACCCCTACTACAAAAATGTCAACAAAAATATAAGATCTTATTTACAATGAGGTTTAGGACTTGAGATAGTGTGTATAACTCTCCTAACTGACTCGTGCGTCGAAACTCTCGTTCCAGTTTCCAGAACCAGTCGTCGAAAAACTCCTCATAGCCAAGCACACCCGCGCCGCGAAAACTCTCTCGCTGAAACTGTTCCCGTCTCGCTCCCGTCTCCTCTCTGTGCGTGGCTGGAGAAGAAATAAATAATGGGAGATGGAGGTGTGCGTGTTTCTTCAGTTGAGAGAATCAAGCCGTGATCTGTGCGTCGTTGAGATCTCTCCAAGAAAACTGTTGATAGCCAAGCTTCAATATTGCCCCCGCCAATCTCGGATCTCCCTCTTTTTCTCCAACAGCACGAC
>JANTPZ010123599.1:0-13038 GCA_025593235.1 Vachellia pachyceras | reverse complement strand
TGATATGTTCACTGAGTTAGAGATCCCAGAGTACCCTGAGGACCATCTGTTTGCCCCTACCCCTATTTTTATTTATGAGAGGATCCGTCGAGCTCTTGTACCTCAGCCTGAGCCCTACATTGATATAGACGATTTGCTAGCTGAGGATCAGGAGGCTCCAGCACCCAGGACCAGTTGCCCATCCAGCATCTCCAGCTCCTGTTACACTTGAGAGTCTGGCTGCTGATTTCCAGCAGTTTAGACTCTCGATGCTTCAGCAGTTCAAGAGGGAGCAGAGGTATCGCAGGAGGATGGACACCTTGATTGCATAGAGGTTGCATTTTCAGCTACCTCTAGAGAAGGATGATCTTAGTGGGGCACGACCTTCAGGAGCCGGACTATTGGGTGAGAGTAGAGCAGTGAAGGGAACTGAGGAGGAGGATGCCGCTACGGAGGTGGATTCTGAGGGCGACTTAGCTATGGATGGATAGGATTAGTTTTCTTTTCTGTTGGACTTTGATACAGTTGTACTGGATTTGTTGTGGATTATGTTTTGCAGCTGTATATATATATGGATGTTTCCTATGCTATTTTCCTAAATTCTGTTGCATGCTCGCATGAATTTTGGGTATTGCTTGCAAATTTCACGCTTACTTTGTGATTATTAAATCTTACCTTCCAATTATTGAGGATAATGTTTGATTTAAGTGGGGAGATTTAGGATTTAAATCTTCCAAGCAATACCTTGATTTTAAAATGCAACATGAATTTTTAGAGGGTTAAATGTTGGTCTATTTTAATGAAAACTTTGGAAATTTTCAAGTTTCTTAAAATTTTTGTGAAATTTTTTTATTTTCCGGAGGTTTTGAACTGTATTTTTGCTCTCGGGCAGTTTTCGCCACGACCAACTTTGTTGTTCGCCATGGAGAAAGTCATCTAAATAAAGCAATTCACCTCTTGGGTGAGTTTCACTACGACCATCTTATGGTTGCGCCACGGTTAAACCACTTGCACACATAACCATCCTCTTGGGTGTGGTTCACCGCTACCAACTTCTTAGTTAGCCGCAGTGAAACTTTAGTGCATTTAAAAAAAATTTTGGTTTTGAATTTTGAAATAAAAGGTTCATCCTACCTTTATACCTTTAATACTCCTAAGCATATGAAACCATGATTTTCAAGGACAATGCATTGGAAAGTTGATGCATGATTTTACAGGATAAAAGTTTTTGGTTAATTGCATTTTTTGAGTTATTAGCAAATGATAAGTGTATATGCAATTTTAAATTATCTCTTTGCGTTTTTAATTCTTGAGACTATTTAATTGAGACATTAGCCTTGTCGTGAGGATAATTGGGCTTAATTTCATTTGATTAGTGAGAGTTTGTCTTTGTAATCTCTCTAGAACTTGTCTTGATTCTTAATCAAAGCTTTATGATCCAATATTCTGTGAAAAGGATATGGGACTTCATTTTAAAACCATCTATTTTGCCCAAACATAAACCCTTCATAACTTAACCATTGTAACCCATTTTGAGCCATTCACTCTTGAAAACCAGCATTTGGGAACTACATTTTTATATATATGCAAGCATATTCTGATCAAATTGTGATTCATACTTTGTTGTTCTCTTCCAAAAAAGAAGAAGAAAAAAAGGTAAAGAAGAAGAAAAGAAGAGAAAAATAAAGAGAAAAGTAGTATATTATCTAAACATGAATTTCTCTAAAGTCTTGCAAGTATACTAATATGTTTACTTTCCTTTGGTGCTGTGTATTCAAGGATTTCTTTTCATTATCATTACATACAACCCCCATCATCTATCTTAAACCCTAAAGTCCTTTAATTCACAATATATTGATCTTATGGTAGAGAGGTAGAATAATTACAAGCCTATGGTAGAGATTCGAATAAGCAGACTATGAGTGAAATTGTCCTTACAAAGTGCGATGAGAGAGAAACACTTCTACCTTTTGAGAGGAAGTCTCCGTTATTCAATCTCTTGAATTGAACTCTCTCAAGGATTAATTTAATATTGTATTTACCATTATCCTTGTTAACTACTTGATGAATGTTTTTACTAAATTCTGTGTTCCTGGACTTATAAGGATACATTCTTGGTGCATTATTTATTTTAATGTATTTTCTCCATTTAATTATAATAAATTTTGCATGTTTATATGATAATTGCATCTATGGGAAAATTATGAATATTATCCTAAATGTCCCTAGTCGGTTATCTGTGTGGGAACAAAGATAAAGTAAGACCAGTATGACTTTAATAAGGTATGGAGATACGAGTTAAAGTCATAGGCACTTGTAAGAGTACCAGGTGCTGGACCGACTTGCTATGAGAAAGCTGCATGGATTAAGTCATTAGCTTATCTCATATGTAATCACATCACAATGCCCTTTGACCTGAGATCATCATGGATTCCTGCATGAAAATCACTAAGCTTTGACCTAGTTAAAAGTCACCTTTAACCGGGTGATGATAAAGGCTATAATTGGGCTTAAGGGTTTTCATGTGGGGGAATGTGAGTGATCAAGATGGAATTTGTCCCTCGCATTAGTTGAGAGATATTACTGGGCCCTTCGATGAGTGAGTCTGAGAAATGTATGGCCATACTGTAGCGAAAATGAGTTTTCTTTGATCAGACTACTCAAGGATCGAGAAAGTAATGGTCAGTGTAACATCCTAAATTTTTATTGATAAGGTTTAATTATTATTGAGAAATAATATTTTTTAGAAGATTTGATCGTTATTTAGAACTAATACTTTTGTTAAGTATAATTTATTAGGTAATTATTTGAGTCAAAAAGAACCTAACATAATGTGATCCATATAAATCAAAGAAATCTTAAAAAAAATTGTATAGAAAAATAAAACAAATAATAAATATAATATATGTATACATATAAAAGGGGCTTCCATGTGTATATATTAAAAAAAAAGAAAGAAGAAAGGAGGTTGTTGGGCTTGCTTTCTTCACATATGTGTGTGTTAAATAAACAAAAAAAGGGAAAAGGGGGGCTGCAATCACGTCATGATATATATATATTGATCTCACATCACTCATCCATAATAGCCCATTAGGTCTCCAGCAATTTATTCTTCACCCTGTTCCTGACTCGCGGTGTCGTTGCTTTTCCTTGTGTGTAAGAGTTTGTTTCGGAATCAATTAGGTAATCAAAACTACTTCCTTTCAAATTACTTCCTTCATAGAAGTTTTTCTAAATAATCTTCTCTTTCTAATGATAGTAATATCATACTGATAAGATGAAAATTTAGGGTTAAGATTTGAGATAAAAATTGAGTTTTGTCATTATCTATCTAAAGAAAGATTAAGGGGAAATACTTGTTAATTTTCTTTGATTCAGAGTCATGATTTGACTGTTGTTTTAATTTAAAATAATTATTTTATTTAAACAGTTGATAATTTAATCTACGTAGGTTGTTTGCACATATTAGGTTTGAGTTAATGAATCTATTAGTGTTATTGAAGATATTCCTGAAGTGTTAATCAACTTATGTTGCTGAACAGATCAAGGATCTATAATTTAACGGTTTTATATTTAAAACCCTAACTTTAAATTGGAAATTGTGCCATTGAAGTTGATTTGTGAGTTGATTAAATCTTTGGGTTGAGCGAAATGATTGAATTTTTGAGTAGATTAAATAGTTGAGAGTTTATTGATAACTATGAATTTTAAATGATTATTTCAAGAACTTAAATGTACATAGTCAAGTTGATTATTTAATTTAGTATATTAAATTTGTGTCTACATTATTGTGTAGAATAACTTGATTGTAGTTGGTGCTTTATGGCTTGAACCTTCAAGTATTCAGGAGTTGAGGTAACCATGGTTAATTCATTTTATATGCTTGTATGGATTGTAAGCTATTTTCGATACCTTAGTTAGATATTACGAATCTTATCTCTATTTTTATATCTTCAATTTTAGTAAAGTGGGAAGTATTTTTTTTATATATAAAAAGGATATGTTTTGCTTAGATATATATTTGATGAGCTATTCATAATTTATCTTTATTCGTAACATATTATGAATTTATGCATTTGTGGGGGATTGACATATTAGGTGTATGGAAGTAGTTGGGTGATCTTGTGATGATGGGACTTGTGTAATGTACTGTGAATGTATCCGCGGTTACCCCACTATTGATCATAGTGGTTGGCTATATTGTGACTCACACTCAAGTGGGGGGTTGGCCTAGACCCAGGAGGGAGGCCAAGTTTTATTGTGACTCACATTCAAGTGTGGAGTCGGCCTAGACCTAGGAGGGAGGCCATGATTTATTGTGACTCACACGCAAGTGGAGATTCGGCCTAGACCCAGGAGGGAGGTCAGGATATATCGTGACTCACACGCAAGTGGGGAGTCTTAATGGAGTAATATGGAGGAGTAGGATGGACGGATCATTTGTGAATTCTGAATGTTGAATATTGTATATTAGCACTGCTTCACTGACTTATAATCCCGTATTGTGTATTCTATGAATTGATTATTGGTTAGTGGGACTTTATGTCTCATCCTATCGATATTTATTTTTTTAGGAGAGGAACTTAGCGGTTCGAAGCGTGAATGGAAGGAGCCAACAGTTTGATAGTAATTATCATTGTAGGCTTAATAGTTAAGCTATTTTAAGGAGAAATGTATATTGCCAAACTTATAGGCCTTGCATAATTTGATTATACCTTTATGATTATATTGTGAAATTGTACTCATTAATAATTTGCCTTGTGGTATGTGTGAAATATTAAGGATTGTTCTGAGGAATATATGGTTAATGGGATTATTAAAAATTGTTCTGGTTTTTTGTGATTGATGATGGTGACTTGTGGGCGAGTTTTGTGCCTTGAGTCGGAATGATACAGTGAATTGTGAATGGTTTGTGGGCTGAGTGTCTCACCCACAGCTTTTGTGCCCAGGACCTTGAGGATTTAATAATTAATTCTGTCTAAATGTCTGGATTGTTTGGAATTACAAATGGTATCAAAAGGGATTTCAAGTTACATAATTAATTTTGAATATAATATATGGTTTAATTGTTTAGGGTGTTACAGTCGGGAATAGGAGGATGATGTCATTCTTGACCGAGATATCGCGATGTGGTGTGGTTGTATAAAAGGTTGCGTCGTGTTAACGATCCCCGTATGATTTGGGGAGTCGTAATGTCTTGCTAGAGACCACTTGCAACTTGTGAACTTATGTTGAGATTAGCCCACTGATAACTTCATATGGGCCTACAGGGTTGCACGTAAGAACAACCCAACATGAGCTTTATTTCTAGGGTTTATTCGAATTATATATATGTATATATGCATTAAAATTTGAAATTTCACAATATTATGTAAATAATATTTGTGTGTTAGTTTAATATTTAATTTATTTGATAAATTAAATAACTAACATTAATTTAATTTATAAAGATAAATTAAATTTGTTTGTTCATTATTTGGATTAATTAAATGGGTATGATTTGATCAGATTAATTTAATCCAATTGAGATTGCAAGATTTGAATTTCATATTTTGAATTACAAATTTCGGATTTCAAGATTAATAAAGATTAATCTTAAATATCTTTTGAATTTTCGAAATTCAAGATTCATAAAGATCAATCTTGGATATCTTTTTGAAATTCAAATCTCAAGATTAATAAAGATTAATCTTGAATATCCTTTTTGAAATTCGAATATCAAGATTAATAGAGATTAATCTTGGATATCTTTTTAGATCTGAATTCGAATTTTAAAGATTAATTAAAGATTAATCGAAGATTCTAGAAGCTATCTTTGAGTTTCATAAATATGGGAGCTCGTGAATAAAAGATGTATCCCATTCTGAATTCGTTCTTGAGCAAAAAACCCTAGAGAGAGTGAGTGAAACTGAAAAGGCACTAGCACCGTGCCATTGTTGGAGACAGTTGGCATGGATACCGGTAGAGGGAGGCGATCAGAGAAATGTCGGCTCCTCATGATTGGAATCAAGAACACAGAAGGTCGTGGAATCTAAAGAGATCCAATCGCAAAGGAAGGGACAGACTCAAAAATTAGAAGGTATGGCTTCATCTCCTCGATCTAAACACCTTTGATAGATACGTATTTGGGATTAAAAATTTTAATTCCGCCGTGTGTGCGGTCTAATCCCAACAAAGACATGGTCCATTAATCTTATGAAAGTGCTAGGGGCATTAGTTAACCCAAATGGCATAACTAATCATTCATACATCTCATGTTTTGTACTGAAAGCATTTTTCCACTCATGCCCTTCCCTCATTTTAATTTGATGGTATCTAGATTTCAAGTCGATATTATATAAGACAATAGAACCATACAATTCATCAAGCATATCATCTAGCCCAGGAATGGGATGACAATACATTACAATGATGTTGATGATGGCTCTACAATTAATGCAAATCACTTGCAAGATTTGTTACACTCCTACAATCAATGATCAAACTACAAACCTTGTTATTAATAAGGCAGTAAGTATGGAAAATGTTTTCCCTTTACTCATTCCTCTCATCTTCCTTCACTTGACAATTCAAAACTCTCATACCAATAAGGCATTCTCTTTCCACAGCATATTCAATCCCATCAACACTAGCATCTTTAAGTGAGGGCATAGGAACTATCAATCACAACTTCATTATTTTTTCAAATCATGACTCTCCTGGTCCATTAAGAAGCTATATGACTTGTAACCAAACATTTGAAACACTTGATATCTCTATTTCTAAAAATTTGGAATCAAGTTTACCTTTACTCTTTGATGAATATTCTTCCTTGCCTTTAGTGGTCTCCTCTTGAGTAGCATTTTCTCCTTTCGTCCAAATCTGTTTATCTGAAGAACTTGATCTAGAATGGAATTTTGAAGCACCTTTACACTTAGTTGTTTTTCCACCTTGATTTCCATATGTGCCATGTCTTCTAAATCCACATAATGATGCAATTCCACTATATTAGCAATTTCTTTGTTCATCCTATTTAAAAATGAGCTATTGTGGCCTCTTTATCTTCTTGTACAATAGCTCCAATCAAAGCCAACTCCATCTCTTTATAAAATTCATTCACACTCTTTGAGCCTTGTGTAAGAGAATTATATTGCTACCAACTTCACTTTTTTAGCCTCAGAATAATTATGGCACTCAAAGATCATCCAATCTTCTTCTCCCACTCTAATACGCTTTAAGGTCACTCTTACCTTAGAAATGTGGTATTTTCATTTTAATGCTCCTAAGGTTCCTATCAACTCTATTTATCTCCTAGGAATATTTCTGTCATGTTTCCTATACCTATCTCCTCTATACCTATTTTCTCTCACCTCAAATTCATATTCAAATTCTTCCTCACTAGCACTAGTAGCTCCATCATTTGTAAAATCAAATTTATCCATAGAAACATCCCTTCCCCTCTCATGCCTTCTATGATTTGATTGCACTCTTTGCATATTTGTAATTCTTTCATCTTGCCTATCCATTCTATCTCTTATGTCTCCAAAAATCATTCATACCGGTAAATTGTTGGTGCATTGCCCTAAAGTTGTCTCCTTCATTTAATGGATTACTACCAGTAGATGTTTCTTCCACATTCGACATTTTATCTACGAGAAAGATGTTAGTGAAATAAATTTCATCACAAATTTCCTCATGTATTTTCCTCAATGTTGTCACTCAACACTTGTGTTTCACTCAATCTTACCTTTTAAATTGAGTTGTCACTCTTGCCTTTTTTCAACTCTTAAAATTCTTCTTGAGGCTCTTTAAAGAACTAAGAATAAATTAAAACAATCACAACTTGCAGAATCAACACAACACTAAGATATTTGGAATATCAAAGTGAGTATCGATAATGAGATTCAAAGAAATTAAGAGCTTAAATACTATAGATTGCACGGATAGCAAGTTTTGGGTGTGACAACTAGAGTACACAAAGTGTAACATGCCTTACTTTACCTCATTAGCTTCATAGTAGATCAATATTGAACCACTTTTAAGCTTTACATAACTTGAATTGATCAAAGAATTAAAATTTTAAAATTATTCTCCAGTCACTATTTATTTGGCCAAAAATTTTAGTTTTCTAACCCAATTTTGAAATTTTATAACTAATTCTAGAAAAATCAAAATTTAGTTATTCCAATTTCTACATAAAGCTTATAACATTTCCTACAGGGGAAAAATATTCATTTGTCCAAAAACTTTCCAATCAATACAGTTTATTCAATGAAGTTGCACTATTCATATGGTCATTTTTCAATTTCCAGGTTTTGCTTTTAACTTTGAAAAGCGATAGCTTATTGTGTAGATGTCCAAATTCAATGATATTATACTCATTTTAAAGCTCACCATATGAACTATTGTTTTTGAAAAAATTTAGCTCAATTGGACTTAGCATACTATTTTTCCTTATAACTCAAATTGTGAAGTTTTTTAAGGGTGTTAGACCCCTTTCTAGCCTTTCAATAATTCGCAAACCTCTTTCAAAGCCTGCTTACTCATGCTTCACAACATTAGTTGACTTAAACTAACTTATTCATGCATAATTATAATGCATTCATACATTTATATACTCATCAAGTAGAGGTTTAGGGATTACATTAAATCCAAAACACTTAAACACATACATTAAGCACAATACATAACAACTAAAGCACCAAATCATGTTTCTTTATTCTTCACTCACCTTTCCTTTGCCCTTGCTTGAACTTGTACCTAGGAATGGATAGTTGGAGAGAGTGAGATTTCAAAGAAATCCTAATAGCAAAAGCACTCGCATAACCACTAATATGCATGACAATTATTCAACATTTAAGAACTTGTGCAAGAACATGTGAGCTTCACAAAATTTTCACACTTTGCATATGGCCATATCATAACAAAATTCATATCATCACATATTCAAGCATCACAAGTTTGTCATACAAAAGCACAATTCACAAATAATCATCAATGCAACCATTAATGTAGGGCTAGTAACTTTTGCTACCTTAGTTTACACTTTCCTTGAAATTTAAGAGTTCTGTTGTTAAACCTTCCCAATTGTTCCTTGCACAAATTAATTGTCAACACAATTCATAACACCATGGTCATTAATCTCAAGAAATCTCTAAATCAAGAACACTTTCCATAAAAATCCTTTGGTAATCCAAGTGTTCTTAAAAGCCTTAAACTTGGAAATTCAATTCCAATGCTCCCAAAATTATTTTCTCACTTCCACCCTATACAATTTTTCATTCTAAATCCAATGGAAGCATCAAAACCATGAAAATCACACTCCTTGCCCATGATACAGGTCTGAACGAAACAGAACACAATGGGAAAAATTGTGATTTCAACTTCCAACTTCAACCACTTGCATAAACATACTCCTGATCCATTGTTCTTGCATTATTTAATCCAAGACCACATCTTTCTCATCAAATGAAAAATTGGATAGCACCTCCCCTAGGGTTTCATGATTCCAAAATTCCATATAACCAACAAACCAACACAAGATATATCCATCAACTCCTTATCATGCAAGGAGTGATTTGCCAACAACTATTTCATCAAAATCTCACTCCTTCACATTTTTCACTCACCAAAACCTAACTTTCTAGCAAGGAAAAGAGAGCCAAAATAAAAATTCTAAACCAATAGAAAGGTAGAGGAAGCTCCAAGGATCACAAATATGCTAAAGGTTGCAAGAAAACCCAACTTACCTTGGATTTTTGGAACTTGTTCTCCTCTTCCTTGGTTGAAAATGGCGTCACTTTTTCTCATGTTCTCCAGCTAAAATGGCCGTTTAATTACATGTGAAATTAGGTGGATGGCTAGGATTGAATATTGATTTAACAAGTTGATCCAAGGGCTCACATGAAACCAACACACCACCAAATTTTTTTGTCCAAACTCTTATCCAAATGGGCTGTTAAAATGAGAGGATAATTTATTACATGGTGCCATGGGTCCAAGATGGTGCCATATGTCCAAGATCAAGTATGTCCAAGATCACATGGTGCCATATGTTCAAGATCAAGTATAACTTATACCGATAAAGTAACTTTGTTCTGATAAATCTTATCACTTGTTTGGACCATTTATTTCTCCTTTTGACCTTCAAATATAAATTTTACAAGTGTCCCAAACTCATTTATGACACTCTTGCTTTTGAGAATTTATTCTCCAATAAAGTAATTTTATGCTATCGCAACATCGATAAAGAGACTTACCGATAAATAACTGAATCTGAGGACACCAAAAATTCATAAAATTAATACTGATATCCTCACACTTTTTCTTTTCTCAAATTGCTTCTTGAAATTTTTTAATTAATTTTTAAAGAAAACTCTAATTCTAGGGCTTATCCTGGCCTTTTCCTTTCGATCCGAGAAATCGCTTTTCTCGTATTCTCGGCAACAATTTTATAAAATACTAGAAATTTCAAGCTATTTTTCTTATTTTGAGATCAGATGTTTGAGGCATCCCGGTACTTCAAATAATTATTTAATAAAAATGCCAAAAATTAAATCACCTTTAAAATTCTCTTAACAATGATCTAAGTTGAATCGGACCTCATATGCTGATGAGTAACTTTTTCTCTACATTTTGAGTCTGTATAGATTTTTTGATATTTTTGGTCAAACTTTGACCAAGTTGATTTTGACTTTGGTCAAATGACCAAAATGCCCTTATCCTTTCTCTTATTTACCATAATGCCCTTACCTTTTTTTCAATTTCTATTCTTGCACTTATTCTTTATGTTTAATGACATTTAGGTCCTTCCCGAAAGGTCACCCATCATTTCATTTCTCTGGGGTAAGCACGCTTAACTATGAAGTTCTAATGAAATTCGGTATATTAGGGCTAGGTTGACCGTTATCTCTCTAATCCATTGCCTTCCTCTCTTTCTGTACTACATATTTATGGACACTAACTCAACCCATAAGTATCGGTTTGGCTTTTATTTCAAATGAGAATAAAAGATGGATATCACATATAACACCATACATTCTATTTCCTGTCTTTCTTTCTTTTTTTTGAATATTTTTGTTTTTTAGTGAACCTCTCTTTTTTTATAACATTTTTTCATTTTTTGTGCACCTCTCTTTTTTCTCCACAGATAACAAAAATCTCTTACAAACAACTAACACAAGCAATCAAAACCCCAGAAATTCCAGAAAAAGCATCCTTTTGCAAAGGATATAACTTACAAGTTGTGTAATATCCACGTTTTCTGTAAGCTGACATAGAGGCCAAATCGATAGTTACAAGATAAGACAAGGCCTAGAAATAAAAGTACAGAAAAAGGAGATGTCAGTGGAATTAAGAGACCCTGGTCAGATTAGTCATAAGGCTTTGAGATTTCTAAGAATATAAGCCAGGGACATAAATGTCATTAAGTATAAAAGACCAAGGGTAATATGGTCATTGGATAAAAGAGGCCAAACTGGTAGTCAAAGTTAAGTTAGAGGCCACGGATAGAAAGTACGGAAAAAGTTGACGCTGTTGGGCTAGAAGTCGCAGAATCGGATTTGGCCCGGTGGATGGAAGTCGGTAGGAACTTTAAAGTTAAGCGTGCTCACCCTGGAGAAATTTTGGGATGGTGACCTCCTGGGAAGTTCCCCCAGGAATTAAAAACCAAAAGATCAAGGGCCAAAAGGTAATGGGAAAAATGGGAATTTATGAAAAGTTAGACTGTGGAAGGGCATTTTGGTCATTAAGAGAAAGTGTAAGGGCATTTTGGTCATTTGACAAAGTCAAAGTCAAAAAATTGACCAAAAATCAGAAAAATCCACAGATGTCCAAAAGATAGAGCAGAACTCACTGATTACTAGAGATTCAATCGATTGTTGAAATTCGATCTGGATGATGAATTATGGAATTTTAAAGATTTGATGATTGAAGATATTTATTTAAGGTATCAGGAGTTCTCTAAGACTAGAAACCAGAGTCTAGAAAAGTTCAGTGAATTTTATAGTATTTTACAAAATTATTGCCCAAAGTACGATTAAGGCGATTTTCCCGAAAATGAGGGAAAAGCCCGAAAAATCCCCAAAAAATATAATTTATTGCAAAAATTAATTTGGGACATGTAGAAGGTATTTTGGGGAAAAGAGAAGGGCTAAAATATCAATGAAAAATGAAAAATATTATAAGGCCCTAAAAATGATTTATCCTAAAATTGCTCGTTTTCAAGAGTTTTAGACATGATAAAGGAATCCAGTTAAATTTAACTGGATTAAGGGATAATTTGACGATGATGATTTTAATATATTCAAGAGGGAATTATGAAAATTAAATGATGAAGAAAACATCTCCAGAAAAGTAGAAAAAGATTTATTGAAATAGAGTTATATTTACCGGTAAAACATGTAATCGGTAGAAGTAACCGAATG
This sequence comes from Vachellia pachyceras, assembly GCA_025593235.1. Classification (NCBI taxonomy): domain Eukaryota; kingdom Viridiplantae; phylum Streptophyta; class Magnoliopsida; order Fabales; family Fabaceae; genus Vachellia; species Vachellia pachyceras. The sequence goes on along the minus strand of JANTPZ010123599.1, from coordinate 655 downwards.
AAATTCGGTTTGGTTAATGTAACCAAACCATAACCAGATTTTTCCCTCCCCATGTGCAGCCCATAATGATATTTTTAATGAGCCAATAAGGAATAGGCAAATGTTATGCATGTGGTTTCACTCTTACCCTTAGATTAAAACTTAAAAGCTAAGGTTTAATCTTAACATTTGATTTTTATGGGGCATTTTATATAAGCTATTTTCTCCTCTTCCTTCCCTCATTGGAGACTGATTTGGGCTGCTGGAATTGAGAGAGGAAGACGCCATTTTCAAGCTTGAAGAAGAAGGAGAAGTGCTCTTGAAAATCAAAGGTAAGAGAGCTTACCAACCAAACCTATACATCAATCTCTTCCTCTCAACTTCCTTTACCTTTCTATCGATTTAGATTTTTGATTTTGGCTCTCTTTTTGGGCTGGAAAGTTAGGGTTCATGAGAGGAAAAATGAGAAAGAGAGGGATTTAGAGGAAATAAGTGGTTGCAAAACACTCCTTACATGATAAGGAGAAGATTGATGTATATATTGCTTGGTTTTGATGTTTGTATGAAATTTTGAAATCTCAAACCCTAAGGGGAGATGCTGCCAAAATTTCTATTGAATGAAGGAGAGTTGAATTTAGGCTATATAATCCATGGAAATAAGGTTAGAAACAAGAAA
>JANTPZ010123597.1:0-14389 GCA_025593235.1 Vachellia pachyceras | reverse complement strand
CTGTCCCTCCTATCGAGGAGCCCGCACAAACCAGCGAGGGGATTAGTCACTGCTGCCGGCGGTGGATACCCTGGGTAATACCCTTACCTAAAAAAAAATTATGACTTCTAAGTATTTCTTTCATTTTAGTGCAAGTTATTGTTTATTAGGCTTGTTTCTCAAAGCGTTAAGAAATGTCATGTTCAAGAGTATTTTTTCGTAAAATAAGATAATCTCCTTCACATATAAAAGTACTTCTCTACCGTGTTTCTAAACAAGCACATTGTTATAAATACTTGTTAAAATTTTGAGGCTTGACTTGATAAGACATTTATTTACTTTAAAAAGGGTGTATGCTAACTACAAATAACAAAACACTGGTTAAGTTGATAAATAGTTGCCCTGTATCTCACATCCATAATTTGTTGAATTTTAATGACAAATAACTTGTAATTGAGATTTAACCATCAACCAGCAGGAATTGGATCTATGCAAGAGCTTAGTACCTTGTAGTGAAATTTGAAAACTCGCATGAAAACATGTTCAGTAGAAGAATGAAATACACACACACATATATATCCTTGTCTGCTTAGCTTAACTGATAAATTAATTTTAAAATAGATACGATCACTTGTAAATGTAAGCACCAATTCGTTAGAGTATTTTAGGATATATTTTTAACAGATGTCGGATATATTATTTTTTACAGTCCATTACATCATAAACTTTCATTGCTTATCTTCACTTTGCATACATATTACTACTTACAGTCCTGGCTATTAACAAGTTAAATAAATTATTTAATTATAACATAAATAATGAAACATTTATATATATATATATATATCAATCTAGAAGCTAACCAAATTATTAGTTTAAAAAATTATAAATATGAAAGTCAATTAATTTTTTAACCACTTAAAAAATTACAGGATCTTACATATTAAGGACAGACTGTGAGATAACGGCCACCTAAAAAGAGCTTACTGAGTTCGCCGTCTTGCTACTTCTGGCAGCTCCCTGTGCAGTAAATATCCGAAAGTTGCGAGGCAAAAATGAAACTAAAAATGTTAATCGCAGCGCGAGACAAAGATTAAGACAACACATCTGCCCATATTTACTGCGATCTTGGATAGAAAATTATTATGATCCTTTTTATAAAATAATAAATATAATATTACATCATATAATCAGAAATCGCAATATTCGTGGAAAAGAAAAACACCTTTCTAAGCCCTAGTTCTGATAGCCCACATCCAGCGCCGCTTCTCCGCGGTCCCATGATAAGAATAGTTACCCAGGACAACAATAATAATACTAACAATTATATTGATAATAAATAGTTCATTCTCTTCCCCTCCCAAGGAACAGGAGAGTGAAATTTTGGATGTCGCTTTTCTTTGAGGAGTATTTGCAATCCAAGCATGATGTGCCATGAGATAAATAGTCTCTGGCCTTCACTGTTAAGCTCAGCCATTACCAGGAATGAACCCAAAGCAGAGACAACGCAGCAGTAATATGCAACATGTGCCATGAGATAATACAAAACTGTAAAAACATATATATATATTTCATTTCACTCGTATCTTCTTTACAGAGGAAGGAGGGTAAAGCAAAGCATCACAAAACCAAATATTACCCTCAACGAGCAAAAAAGAAAAAGAAAGAAAGAAAGAAGAAAGCTTGGAAATGAAGTAACAGAAGGATGGATAGAGAAGTCAGTAGCAGTGGAGATGAGTGTGACCAAAACAGAAGAGAATAGGAAAAGACGATAAGTCGTGGTGCTCTGAGAGAGCAAGTGTGTGTGTGTGTCAGATAGGGAGAAGGCCGAAGTGTTTTAAAGCCAGAGAGCGCCGGCTTCTTTGAGGAGAGGGACTAGAGTGCCATTGATGTGGCAGGCCATGACTCTGTCCATAGTTCCGACGAGCTTACCGCCGATGAAGACTACCGGCAGGACGGAGGAGCAGCCGAGAAGCCTCATCAAGGCCCTCTCGAGTTCCTTCCCTCTGGGGTCTTCGTCAAGCTCGTACACTGTGGGGTTCACTCCCATGCCGCAGAAGAGCCTCTTGATGGCGTGGCACATGCAACACGTGCTTATGCTGAATATCACCACCGCATTCTCCGACGCCATCCTCTCTATCGTCTCCAGCGGGTCTCCCATCGCAACCGTCGTCCCATAGCCACTCCACGACGCCGCCGCCTGATAATGCATTTTCACGTATATGTAAATATGATGATGCAGCTATGCTCTTGAAAACGAGAGGGCTAAGCGAAGCTAAGAAGCTAACTTGGTGAGGGAGAAGTGGGGTGAGATTTGGTATTTATAGAGGCTTAAGAGCGCATAGTGAGGATAATGTTGCAGCATTATTTTAAAAATATAAAGTTCGTTCTACTAGACTTTCTTTGCACTTTAGTAGTCGTCACCTTATGTAAGCAAGAGAGAGAAAGAGAATGGTGACTTTAGTACATGATTTTGCCTCTCTCTCTCCCCTCCTTCTAAGTAATCAAGAAGGTGATTGGATTAGGGTTGGGACAGGCAATTTTTGGGGTAATGATTGTGCTGGGGGAAAGGGAAATGTGAATGATTCTAAGAGAAGATATGCGAGTAATAAGCACTGGAAGGAAATTAAAGGCGTTAATAACACTGTTATGAGAAAAGAGAGAGTAGTTAAGGTGAAGGAATTAAGAAAGGGGGGAGGACAGGCTTTTGCAGGAGGGGGAGGAGCAGTTGGGTAAGAAACTGCCTCCTTCTTGGTCGTCCTTGTTGGTCCTACCCACTCACTGATCATCACACACTTCCATTGCCTCTCTTCTTTTTCTCTTTTCTGTATGCCAATGCTTGGACCTTAATAGTATTAGTTAATTTCACAACTTCCATGGAAAGACTAACAGATTTTCCTTAATTTAAACTGTTTCAATCAGTGAGTTAAAATATGTCAAAATGGTGAAGATGGCTAGAGATGGAATAAGGAAACTGCTTGCTTGGATGCATGCACGCATCTATGTGTCTACAGCCATTCCCATGTCAATATGGTATAAATATGAATGTTCTAAAATTCGGATCTGGAAAAGCTTGAAATCTCATATATAGCATAAATGCCTGAAAAATTTATGCACATTACAGATCAGGGAGGCTTCTGTTGTGTTATCTTGTACTGAGGATAATATAAATACACGATAGAGTATAACAATCAAGAAAGAACATCGGAGATCTACGGAGCAAATACGTACATGCATCTCATGGAATAGATTCATATATATATACACCCCATACGATTGAATTTATATTTAGAACCATAGGGAAGTATCTTGATTGATCCTCCATTAATCATCCCTGCGCGCACACATGTATATGTATCTGCCATTTCTATTTTATAAATGTGGCGAACACTGATGAGCATAATTTAGTAGACGGGCAACAAAAGTAGCCAGTTTTTTGGGTAAATATATGTGTGGAAATGGAATCATTCAATGGATTTCGTTTAGACACATAATAGAAATGTTGCACTTGACCATGGAGGCTCATAAAATTAATGTCCCATGATCATTTCTGAGCACGACGACGATGCCCCATCTGGCCATCTATACACACACATATATATCAGTAAATCACTTTACCCTCCCCAGCAGCCTGCTCATAAGAAATGAATTTTCAATGTAAAGTTTTGTTCAAACAAGTAATATAATAAGAACAGCAACATACTAGCTAGAGACGACGAGTGTATGAAATTATTAAACTAGTTAATTGCCCATGCCTATCGTTAATTAGTGAATATGGAGGCACATGCCGGGCTGCCAGCCATGGCTCTCACAAGACGCATGCCTCATACATGCCTAGATATGTACGCTGCATGTTCACTGTTGTGCAGCCTTCTTCCATTGATATACCTTCAACACACAGGCTCTGCGTGTGACCATGGCTTTAAAAGAATCACAACAATAAGCTCATGATAATATTAATAATATTGATGGTGTGTGTATATGGGGAGAGAGAGAGAGAGGTATATTATATTTGAATCACAGTGTCTCTGGTGATGAAACAGAGAAATATCCGTACGTATACAGTGAGAGAAGGTTACGCTTTTTGGTGTTGGATGGTAACCAGGCCTTTCGGTACAGCTTGGAAGGGAAGAAAGAAAGAGGGAAGAAACAGATCTACATACACAGAGGGACATGTTATGGGTGAGACAGCCAAAGAGAGATTCATGGGCGAAGAAAAAGATAATGATATTATTCGATTGTGCTTGTCGGCTTCGCTTTCCTTTCCCCTCTCTCTCTCTCTCTGCTTTTCCACTTGTGGTTGTTTGGAAACTTCCTTCCCGGCAGATAAAATTATCTTAAAATCCGTAAAAACTATCTTAAAATCCATAAAAATCATCTTGAAATCCGTAAAATTATCTAAAAATCCATAAATTCCTTTCTCCTAACGAAACTCATTTCCCCAAATGGAATTCCTAAACACACACCTTAACGTTGGCAACACCTTCTCAGCAGGTTTCATATACTCTAGTGTTTGTTAACTCATTCTTTTAAAATACATTCTGAGTAAAAAATTTATTTTTATATAATAAATACATTCTAAATCTAATGTTTATTTAAATATAAGTACATTCTACTAAAATACATTCTCATAGTTTTTAAACCGGCACAGTATTACGCGTCTCCCTGATGCGTGTGTGTGTGAGCATGCCAAAACTACCACGGTGACATTTAGTAGACAGACCAAGGGCTCTGATAAATCCGTTGGGAGAACGGATACAGATTCTAAGGTACATATGTGAAGGGAATTTTGTCGATAAACCCAGAAATTGCTTTTGAATGTCCAGACGGGCTATCCAAACAAGCCTCAAGATGTCGTTGTTAAATTTATTTCCATCTTTTTTCTTCGATTGAACCCTAAAACACGCTGGATCTGGCTCTCCTTTCCGGTGTACCCCAAAAACTTGAGATGCCATGACGATGACTGTGAAGTGCGTACAATGTACCGAATGGAACTATTCCTTTTCTTTCCCTAATAAATACAAGATTTCATTAAACTTTAGGGAGCATTATTCATGGGAAATATAAATGAACAAGGATCATCTTGTAAAAATTTAAAAACTATCGTATTTAATATCGTATATTTGATTTGATTAACATTTATGTTGATTTGATTTAACAATATTTTAATATCGTTGATTTAATTTAATTTGATTAACATTTATTTTAATTTGATTTGGCAATATCATATTTGTTGTATTTGATTTCTTTGTCATTAGTTGTAGAGTTTGAGTAAGGCTATAAATAACAAAGTTATCAAATCAGGATCGGTGACTGGATCAAACAAGGCAATATGTTAAAGGTCAGTGGGTCAAACCAAAGGTAACACATGTGAGGAATAAAAAAGCAAAAAAAAAATTATCACACACTGACGCAATCAAACTATCCAAAATTGAAAATTTTAAAATTTAAGTAGTAAATTTCATTATTAACAATGTAAAAGTTACCAAATCAATTACTTATAGCTTATCAATTGTCCAACATTATTTACAGTTTCAAAATATTTATCTAGCAGTAAAGGGTTCTGTTTTTTATTTTTTTAACTTTCAAATTTAAAATTTTTTAAAATAATCATCCCTTTTTAAAAAAATTTAAAAGATGAGTAGATACATACCCAATAGTAGACCTGTTTGGGGAATGGGTTTTTTTTTTATTTTTTACCTTTCAAAATTTTTTAAAAAAAATAAGTATTTGTGTTTTTTAAAGAAATAAATTCTTGGAAAAGACCCCAACCGAGGGTTATTTAGCAAACTAGACCAAATCATATGTCGAGTTGCCGATTTCCAATTCGACCCAACCAGTTCGAGTTGATAGCATTAATAAATAATCCTCAAATATTTCTTTGTAAGCAATTATTTAATTTGAAAAAATAATACTCTCTTTCTACCTCTCTGAATCTCTCCCCCCCATATTGTTCTCTTTCACTACCTCGCTTGGTGGAAAGGTTTTCTAGATGTTCATTGTCATGAAGCCAGTACTCACTCATACTGTGGTTTTATTTTTCTCTATATCACCTATTGGAAAGGATTTTCAGATGGAATCATTCAATTGAATCGCACCTTGCCAGATCAATTATGCCTTGCTTGACTCTTTTCTACCTCCCCTGAGGGAAATAATGGGAATCATAAATGATTAAGGAAGATCCCGCATAGATTTGAAGAGTATTATATTTAATATCGTAGATTTGATTTGATTTTATTAACGTTTATTTTGATTTGATTTAGTAATATCTTAATATCGTGGATTTTGTAATATCATCTTTATTGTACGTATTTGATCTCCTTATCATTAGTAATAGAGTTTGAGTGAGATATCTTATTATAAGCAACTATTTGATTTAAATAAATAATACTCTCTTTCTTCCTCTTTTGAATCTCTCCTTGCTTCTTTTCTTTTCTCTCTAGTTTATCATCCTCCTCTATTCATATATATTCTCCATTTCACCTCCACCATCCTGGATCAATTACACAACAAAGATAGGCATAGATTACATTCTATAATCAATGACCTCCTATTGTAATTAATGAATGTCGTGATTGATCAAAGAAAATAAAACTAACTACAATAGTATGAGCCATTTTGGCCAAGTGGTACGCTTCCATATTCCTAACTCTAGTAATATGGTTTATCACGATCTGCCAGTCCCTGTGAGAAAAAGAGGCGGGCATATTGTACGACATCTCTAAACATGGTAACTATTCTTTTCATTTCTTCACATTTTTGACCAGCTTTTTTATATTTTTTTTTGTGTGGGCAAGATCTAGTGATGTGGACGATCAACTTTATGGTCAAAAGTAAATGGACAGTTATAAAGGAACTAGTGGTTAGTAAAGTAAATCTTCGTTTCCAAATGGGACTGATGCTGGAATGGGGTCCTGAGGTAAGTACATGGATAATTGATTCTTTGAACATCAGAGAGAGATGGTTTTACCATTAATGGGGAAACAAGGCAAAAGGATGTGGGGAGTGTGATGAGACTTAGTGACTCAGAACTTTACATGAAGGGTCTCATCAGAGTAGGGCCAATCCAAATCACTTTCTTCCTTGCATTAAGATGCTGCAGGGCTTATTTTTATGACTGGAACTGCATCCCCAAACAAAAATAAAAAAAGTTGGAAATACACAACAGAAAAAGAATAATATATATATATATATGAGTTCTATTTCATATATGCAAATAAATTAAAGCGTTTGAAACTCTGAATTCAGTATGCTTCATTGACTGACTCAAACTATATTATGGAGACTTTCTTACGGGATATGACATCATCCTAACATATATGATGTTATCCTCTCACTGATGGATATCCATTTTGACCAAAAGGTTGCTTCAACTTCTACTCGTAATCATTAAATCCAAGCTCAAGGACTAATTAATGTTGCTCCCTGCTTTCTGGTTTTTTATTAGTTTTATAGCAAAGTTACCATTAGAGTCTGTCTGTTAGTATATTGAATTATTCTCCAAACAACAAAGACACGTTTTCCTTCAACACACTGGCACAACAATGCAATGAATTTGAATTTCACTCATCAAATAATATAATTGAATCCAAGTGCTCCAAGTCATTTGGTTATGTTGTGAATAACTAACTACTTCCGTTTAACACAACCCATGGAGACTGAGACTGAATATTTTAGAATACAGGTTCACAGAATCCCAAGCAAGTTGGAGGAGACATGGGAGATTTTATGGTATAAGCACGTGATGAAGTGACAAACAAGGTGATGGGGAATTGTAGAGATGAATGTGTAGTAATAAGGTGAGGTGATCATGGTGGATGTTGGGGAAGGGAAAGGCAACAGAAACATGTCGCCGCACAAAGGCAGCGGCACTGCGCCTTCTCTGCTCACGAGAACTGTTAGAAATGATAGGCCAACCCATTGCGTGTCGGCCATTTCTTCTTTCTTTTGTTTCCTGTATTGCGTAATGAAGCAACCACATTATTATTCATTTGGGGTTCCAAAGAAACAGAAAAATTAAAGGAGAAGGGAAAAACATTAAAGCCAGATTTTTTTTTGTGCAGGGGTAAATCCTCAAGGACACATGCAGATGCACTATAATGATGCTATACTTCACGCAGGCACTGCATTAATTAGTATGTTGCAGTAGGGTATGACTATCAATAATTTCAGTAGTTATAGTGTTGGTGTATATATGTACATATATTTACGTCTAAAATGATAAACTCAGATACGGTGGTGTATGATGATAAGCTAGCAAGTAGTAAGACACGAAGCATGATCAAGATTCATGTCCTAGGTTATGAATAAATAGACTAGTGAGCAATCATGTGTGAAAGCAAAGGATGTCTAACATGAGTCTATACATAGGGTATATTACTGATCAGGATGTGGGATTCATGCTCTCTGGGTCTCATGAATGCACTTAATTTTGAATTCTCTTCTTTTTGAAGATTTAGGCAGACAGGGAAGCACGCTCTCAAATACTCTCCCGCTCCCTCCCTCTCTCTCTCACACGCACATAGGGAGGGAAAGGGGAGCGAGAGATACGTAGAATAAAAATGGGGTGTGTCATTGAGACGATTCATGAGGAGAGAAGCAAAGTCTGACGCAACAAAGCCCTTTTTGGCTGGTGATACATAATGGAAGAGGAGGACAAAGGGAAACCTTTCTTTACAAACATCAAAACTGTGGTGATGCAGCCGTTAAAGTAAAAGACATGGATGACGGCTTTTCTCAGCTTTTGTTCCCCCCGAGCTGACGTTACACCAACGTTGACTGCTTTTAAACCTCTATTGTAACTAATATCTCTCTCCTTTTTTTCACAATTCTAATATTTGTGTCCTTATGTTTGTCGTTTTCACTTTGAACGGCAAATACCACCTCCCAAGAAGTTAACACTCATCACTTAATTAAGTTCCATTGCTGTATAATCCTCCTCAACACACAGATTTTTTTTTTGGGGGGGGGGGCTTCAACACCCAATGCTTCGTGTTTCCCCTTACTTTTAGGAGTCCATTATACTTGTAGTGAGCGATACTCGACTTTTCAGGGATTAAATAAATACAAAGTAGAATTAAACTCCCCCGGAATTTTTAAACTTTCCAAGAGACAAGAAGGTGTATCGGTATTGGGATCAGACAGTGCTTTTGTCTCACATTGTGTCTCCAAACTGTCATTGAAGGGCATGTCTGGCTGTTCCCTCTGCCCTTATTGTTTGCCCACCAACATCACATCCTCATAGCAGAACACTCCATCCTCTTTCATTAATTCCTTCGCTCCACAGATTAAAAAGGTTGCTTTGCTTTTACAACGAATTTATTGCTGAGAAGGGGAGGCAAGCAAGATAGCCTCTGTGTCATAGAATAGATGGTAGTAGTATTTTTTTTTTTGTTACAATGGTAGCAGTATTAAATACGTGCAGGAACGTATGCATGCGCATGCTATATACGCTCGTAAATCCTTGGACAGAGGCGGCTTCTTTTGGCACTATGCAATTCAATGGAATCTAAAAGGAACTTTTTCATCTCTTTGGAGTGAGCCTAAAGGCTCTAGATCAGAGTTCTGTGTTGACCAGGTCGCTGGAAGAAAGTATGAGAGAGAAACTAATTATATTATATACCATATCTGTGTGGGTGACTTGACTTGAGAGTTGAGAGAAAAAGATGGATCACGCTCGAGTAGATTTATATCTCCAACAGTCGGAAAACTTGAAGCTTTAGTTGCGTTCCTGGATCAGCTTTTTGTCTCCCAGGCATTTCTTTTTGGTAATGCGGATACGGAGACTAAAAATCTTATAACGTTCTTTGTATGCATTCCTGTCCACGCTTCTGACCCTAATGTGCGCATTGCTCATTTCCCACCATGGTTCTTCCTCCTCGGTTTAAGGATTCTATTGTTTACCATTTGTCCATGAGAGGTTTACTTTTCTTTCTTTCTTTATTAATTAGTGAGGCAAACACTAATGATTCAATGTTATAAATGGAATTAAACCCACAATCTCTGACTCACGAGAAAGCATCCATGCTACTAAATTACTAGATCATTGGCTGCCAGGTTTACTTCTCTATTTAGGGACATCTTCACTTAATGGCCCGAGGCTGATGCACCGCCACCATGGACCACTGGGAGGAGCAAACATTAGTAAATAAATGAGAATTAATAATGGATTCGGCTCAAGGTGTCTGAAATATGGACTCTTCTCACCTTCCAGCCCATTACTTCTCACACAGGCTTTGAGGATTCAATGACAGTTATTTGAGTGTACATATACCTAAAAGGCCTAAAGCTCTTTTAATAAAAAAAAGGCCGAAAACTAAACCTACCTGTCCTAGTTTTTTTTTTAAAAAAACTCTTCATACCTGGCTTTTTTATCTGTTTAAAATTGGAAGCCCTTCCCGTCAGAAATAAGTATACACAAGGTAGTCTAATCAACGTAAAACAAAAATGATAAACATGTAGTAAACGCCATAAATCCTCAAAAAATGTTATGCTCATATTAAATGGCACGACTAATGCTTATCAAGAAATGGCACATCTCACACTTTTTAGCTGCACCATAGCATCGAAGTCCATGAGATAGTAATACAAATGCATGAGGACACGTCAGCACCTACCACCATATGTTGGCGAAGACAAATTAATGTGGACACTAACAAAAAATGGCGTGTATTCAGTAAAATTAGGGTACCACTTTCCCAGTTCTGGGGTTCAGAAGGATGAGAATAATGCTGCTGGGTCCTCAATTCATATTACCAGCACTCCATGGAAGCCAATGTGGAAAGTGAGAGCAATACCAAGGGTGGTGAACTTCACCTGGAGATTTCTAACAAACGCTATTACAACGAATGAAGCTCTCCGGAAAAGTAAAGGGGGAGTCACTCTGATAGTTGTCCAGTATGTGAAGCCACAAGTGAATTTATAGAGCACCTTTTCTTCCACTGCCGATGGGTTCACTGTGTATGGTTCGGGAGCAACTTAACGTTCAAGGGTGATCCCTCCTTAGTTCACAATTTTGCAGCATGGTGGAGCGACATTATTGGCCCCCGTAGCCCCTTATCCAATTATGATGTGGCACTTAACTGCTGCTATTATGGTCTATTTGGAAAAGCAGAAATGAAAAACTCTTCAATGACACCTACCCAAATCTGATCACCGTAATAGAATAGGATAAAAGACAAACCTCAGCTTACTGGGATGTGTGCGGTACCAATGAGGAGAATGATGACAGTGGTGATGTAAGTAGCGAAGTCCATAAATATGGAAGAACCCCCTGAAAATTTTCTCAAAATTAATATTGATGGCTCCTTCCAGGAGGGAACCAAAGAGGCAGAAATAGGTATAGTTTGCCATGATCACCTAGGCTCCTTCAAATGGGCATTTGTTGATAAGGTGAAATCCATCTCCGCCTTCATGACTAAGGCCCTAGCTATGAAGAGAGCCCTCATGATTGCCCAAGACTTGGGTAATAGAAATGTCATCTTTGAAACGGACTGCTAAATCCTTGCATCTTGTTTGCAGAAAGGCCAGTTGAATCAGGGAGAGTGGACATCCTATGGCATTCTAGAAGACAATTTGGGTCTGTTGAAATCTGATGCTAGTTTATCCATTCACTTCACTCCTTGAAAGGGGAATTGAGTTGCAAATCATCTTGCTAGGGAAACTTGTAAGGGGGTGTGCCACATTGGGTGGAATGAAACACCCTTGCCCCCCTTTGACTCTGTTGCTAGCCTCAGATGTTGATGACATGGGACTGAGGGAATAGTAGTTCAAGATCGTCCAATAAGGTGGTTTAATAATATACCCTCAGTTTGTTTGCTCCTCTAGCCTGTAGGTGGTTAGCTTTAGTTTGTTATTTCTCCTCTAGAGGTTTTGCTTATGTATTTGCTAGATCTAGCTTCGGTGTCTGATAGTGTATACATCTATTGTATCTTTTGCTAAAAGGCAATGGAATATCAAGAATTATCAAAAAAAAAAAGATGCAGATCGTTTGAATATATGTACTACAGTAACGGCATGCCCAAAACCCTGTCCAATAGGGGGGATTTAGGGGGAGGCCCCAAGACAATAAAATCAACTAGCTTACGAACGGAAAAGGATCAACAAACACTCAACAAAATCGTTATCCTTGATTTAAATCCTATAATGAAATCCTTCTAACTAGATAAATTGTCAGAAGGTAACAGAGACGAAGATCACAACACAATCTCTAACTGCAGTTTGCAGAGTGTGGATCACTTCCTCGACAGCGAGGTTGTGGGCCAAAAAAGGGGAACGGCTTCCTTGAGCAGCCTTTTCTTCACCAATTTAGGAACATGAATATTCATTGACGAGAGATCGGGGCCATAAGCATCGATGAGGGGTGGGTATAGTAGTTACCATCTGAACCTTGAAAACCCGTGTAGGTACTCACTGGAGCTGGTGTATAAGGTGAAATACCATTCAGGGAAGCACCAACCGGGGGGTAGGCTGCCATTGATGACTGTTGTGTCATGCTATAGCTATATGCTACATTGTTAACTGATCCTGCAGTCTGCATGAACGGTGGCACTTGGTACTGTGGCATTGATGGTAGTGGGGGCAATGGAGGAGGAGATGATGAAGGTGGAGGTGGGAGTTCACTAAGTGTAGTTTGTTGATTGTTTGCAGATGCATTGTGCAGGGATTCAGGAAGAGAAAAGGGAGGAACCGGTTGTTGAGGATTATGAGATGGTATATAAGATGATCGGTCATTATCCAGTTTAGTTCTCTTCTCGGGATGATAATCACCACCAGAAGACTCTTTAATTGAATTGCCTATTACCCCTTCAGAAGCTAAGGAGGATAGAACATAAGATAGCATCTGGGCAGATGATGTTGATGCAGTTAACTTAGCCGCCACTGCAGCAGCAGCAGACTTGCGTGTATCTTCCTCAATGTGTCCAGTTTTTTGGGGATAAGATACTGGCTGTGTATACGTCAATGGAGCTGACTGCTCCCTATCTCCAGGAATAAAGCTGGGAGGAGCTAAGGAGGTCTGAATTTCCTTCGAGTTTTGTACAGCTAATGACTGCTGAATGTTGTTGTCATTTAGTAATCGCTGGCAGGAATGACCAACTCGTTCCGATTGAACACGTGCGGCCTGATGCATCAACACAACTACTCAGATACCTGAGATAAAAATGGCAAATTTCTAACACATGCAACAGACTAATTTGTGCCCTTTATCCCCAATTGGCCAAACTGAAAAATAAACCTACTTGGCGCCATCCACCTCTTAAAACAGAAATCAAATCCCAAATAAACATAAATGGCTACAATATGCTAAAAGGGAGAATACCTTCGGTTTTTTTTTACTTTTATATACCCTAGATCAACATGCACTTTTCATATTATATAGTGTGACCTAAGAAACTACCATTATGAAATGGAACAGTGTTGAAATAAGTGGCGAAACACAGAATTAATATTTATACATGTTCCTAAACACAAACCAAACGTATCTGCAGAGCTCAACTGGGCCTCAAAAAAAGAGGTTCGCTCACTTATCTTCAACTTTACCAATGCGTTTCATCTTTTAGTTATAAGGGGATTTATGAACTGATATTTTATTTTTGCTGCTGCTGAAGACACTAGTGTGCATGTTTGGCTTCTCCATTTGGAATCACGTTTACGCAAGCCGAGATAAAATTTCTCTCACATACTTGCCTCGATTTGTGTGAAGTCATTCTCCCAATGGATTCCTAAAAACACTACCCTCTTATCAAAGTTGGTCATCGATAGAGTGATTTCTAGTTTGCAGAGAAACAAAGAATGATACCAAAAGAAATTTACAGACTCCAAAGCCAAGCATTTTTCTGTCGTTGGAATAAATTACATTGACTACAAAAGGGCAGTATGGATGGTGCATGCCTAAGCCCACTTATCCTTAACAAAATTGAAATTTCATTTGACCTCGTTGTACAATAAGCTCAGTGCACATAACAGGACTGGGATCTCAAAATTATTAAAATAAAAAAATGACAATAACAAACTTGGGGTCGGCTACACGGATCGCATAATGCCATTAGGATACATACCAAACAAATAAAACAAATGAAATAATATATGGTTAAGGGGCAAAATAACCCGGAAGTTTTTTATGAATGGGTACTAGTCACATGGCAGCTATCGAAGCGCCATTTTGGACCTGGAAGTTTTAAAATAAAGCATTTTCACCCCTGCCGCTAAAATATTAACTTTAACCATCAATCCCTCAATGGAAAAGTTAGTCAACTTTGTCGATCAACGTTAACATTTTTTACAGCAGGGGCAAAAATGCCCCATTTTAAAACTTCTGGGTTCAAAATAGCCCCTGATAACTTCCATGCGACCAATGCCCATTCACAAAAACATCCAGGTTATTTTTACCCCTTTACCCAATAATATAATA
>JANTPZ010123594.1:0-17830 GCA_025593235.1 Vachellia pachyceras | reverse complement strand
CTATTGAGATTTCCAAAAATCTCACCCTCCCCCCAACTAACCATTTTAGGTGGAGGCTCAAGCAAGAGAAAGAGGCAAGTTGAATGATGATTGAAGTTAGCATGATGATATGTTTTAACTTGCCAAGTTATGTAAAAATGTTGAATTCATGTTAATGTGTTGGCATGTTTAATGTAATGCTAAACCTCTACATGATAAATAGAGAACATATGTGAATGCATGCATGAAGATGTTCAAAAGAAGTAGACAAGTTAGGTATGCATTAAGAGAAGTTTAGAAATGATCAAAGAGGTTTTAATAAAATTTTAGATTTGGCAAGTTTTCAAGTAAGGGGTTCCAAGACCCTCAAATCTGCCCTGTTTTTGAGTGACAAGGAAAAATAGCAAACGGCCTTCATTTGAGCTGAAACTTTCCAGTTAAATACTAAACGTCCTAAGCTTTAAAATGAGACAAAGTTTGCTAAATTTGGATCTGTATATAAAGAGTTATGATTTTCCAAAGTTAAGTGATAAATCTGGAAAAACTGGAAAGTTACCAAATGAACAGTGATTTTCACGGAATTAACTGTATCGATTGGGCAAGTTTTGGAACTAGTGAGTATTTTTCCCTTATAGATCACTTAATAAGCTTGAAATAGAAATATGTAGCACTCAATTTGGATTTTTCTAGAATTAGTTATGATTTTTCAAAGTTGGGCCAGAAATCTGGAAATTGACCAAATGAACAGTACACATTTTTTTGAAAATTTCAAGTTCACTTCTTTGGTCAATTTAAGTTCTCCAAGGCCCTAAAGTGGTTCATTAGTGATCTAATATGATGTTTATAATGGAAAATAGGGAGTGTTACAGTAGGCATGTTAAATGAAAAGAACCAATAATTTTAACCAAAAAGATTATTTTGGATACCAAGTTGAAAAGAACCAATAATTAACCATAATAATTTTAACTATAAGGATCGATTAACAATCGAGCTATGCGGAAGTGATTTTCTTTAATAAAGCACCCTGGGTCCTGGACAAAAAATTCATCCATAAACTATCACATAAAATCCATTACACTTGGTACAATTAATGAACCAATAACTCAGTGCCCACACGTTTTTCCTTGCCAGTTATCCAAAATACAATGCATCATGATATAATAATGGGCCCTGTATGACAATATAAAATTCAATACAATACCAATATAAAAAAGGGACCTACAAGACTTAATACTTATGCCTTTGGCTGCATCCCTCATCCTCTACCAGAATTAGAGGTCTCACGTGAAAAAAATGTAATAACATGGGATGAGACATGAAGTCTCAATGACCAAAATCAATTTCTAACATATACAGGATATGAATGAAAGTTAGAGAATGAGGTTTGTCAGTATAATGATAATTCCATAACATAATGTATTGGCTTAAAGTGATGGGCTCAAAGGGGTGAGTAAAGGTGAATTGTATTGGCTCATGCTTAGGCCAAAGGGTAGTGAAATGAATGCCCCTATCATGCTCACAAGTTTTAGGTATTGGTGCAGCTTTGAAAAGGAATCAAAACAAGTTATAGGAGTTAACCATGACTAAGTAGTCATACATGATAAGAAAGACAGATGTTGAAAGCTCAAAATCCTCGAGATAGGGTTTTCTCAAAGATGATCACTCCTAACATCAAACTAGGCATAATGGTTTTGAAAAGAAAACAACAATCTAGAATGTCAATCAATCAAGAGAAGCAATCACCAGATGCATTAATGCAACATGTACAAAAATAACGTAACAAGGATTTAATTCATATACCTAAGAGTGTATTTTATTTTATTTGTTGTAAAACAATGTGTGCATTTTTTATCATTTAAGGCTTTATTTAATAGCCAAATGCAAGAAATAGATATAAAACAATACATTTTCCCCAATGTATAAAACAAGCTCCATATAGGGTTAAAATAATATATGTGGTCATGTAAAAATATATGCATAGGGCAATATAACTTAAATAGGAGATGAAAATAGCATATGAGTTCCTGTATTAGGGTTTTATTAAACTGAAAAGCTAACTACCTCTACTTGTCCTATTAGAAAGCTCTTACCCCACACTTATCTCACAAATATATGCAAGTAATATCACCAGCAATCGCAGCATTTTAAAAGTAAGAAAGGTAAAAGGAGAAGAGACAACATGGCCTCAAAGGGGTTGATTATCCTCATGATAGAGCTTGAGCAAGTGTCCATCAGCTTAGAACTCATCTCATATATCTTCATTCAGTAGCTCTATCATGCCAAATGAGTGTGCATGAGTGACCACGAATGGCCTATTCCGCATAGCCTTAAGTTTTCCACACCCAAATTTGTGACGAGTACCATACACCTACACATGACGCCCACTTTGAATTCCTTTCTGAAGATGTTCTTATAATGAATTAGCTTAGTCTTTTCTTTGTATAGCCTAGAACGTTCATAGGCATCGAGTCTCAACTCGTCAAGCTCTTACAACTACATAGTTCTTTCTTCCCCTGAGGCTTCCATATCCATGTTGCACAGTTTCACTACCCAAAATGCTTTATCCTCCAGCTCAACCGGTATGTGACAACCTTTACCATAAACAATCCAAAATGGAGACATGCCAATGGGTGCCTTGAAAGTAGTCTGATAGGCTATAGTGCATCTTCAAGTCGGGAGCTCTAATCCTTCCTTGAAGGCTAGACAATCTTTTTGAGAATGTTTTGTTAATCTCCCTATTGGATACCTATGCTTGTCCATTTGTTTACAGGTGATATGAAGTAGAAGTTTTATGATTGACACCGTACTTGGCAAGTAAGCCATCAATTAGCTTGTTGCAAAAATGAGTACCTCAATCACTAACTATTGCCCGTGGAACGCCAAATCTACTGAAGATGTTTGACTTCAGAAACTTGGAAACCATGGATGCATCATCCTTTCATGTAGGGATGGCATCTACCCATCTAGAGAGGTAATCTACAGCTAGTAGGATGTAGGTAAATCCTAAAGAAGGTGGAAAAGGACTCAAAGTCTATGCCCTACACATAAATATCAGAGAAAAGCATAGGTTGTTGAGGCGTCTCATGTCTTTTGGTCATCCCCCTAAATCTTTAGCATTTATCACATGCCTTAAAATATTCATATGCATCATTAAACAAGGAAGGCCAATAGAATCCCACTTCAAGAATTTTCCTAGCGGTTTTTCTAGAGCTAAAGTGTCCCCCACAAATCATGGCGTGATAAGCAGAAAGTATGGGCTTGAACTCAACATCAAGAATGCATCACCTAATCACTTAATTATTACACAGTCTATACATGTGGGACTCATCCTAAATGTAGTTCTCAGCTTCTCTATGCATATTTTTGGTTGCCTTACCCCTTTAACTTTGATGATTCTTGTAAACAATATGTCAATGAATTAACGGTAAAACTAATTTCTCCTCCCATTTTTACCTCCCCTGAGTAGACATTGCCTTTTAAGTTAGCTTGTGATGCATTCAATAATGTTGTTGGTGTGATGCTAGGTCAACGGGATGGTAATTCATCTAGTATGATTGCCTATATATCAAAGACTTTAAATTATGTGCACGAAAATTACACAATCACAGAAAAGTATTTAACATGTATTTACACTGGATAAGTTTAGACAGTATATAATTAATTCTTAGGTTGTATATACAGACCATGCAACAGTACAGTTTCTTTTTAATAAGAGTCACTCCAAACAAAGGCTAAGATTGAGGTGATATAGGGAATCATTAAAGTTTTGTACTCTAGTGGCTATTAACTCAATGTTTTCATTCCTCACCACATTTATCCCACTCTTCTTAGAAACCATCTACATTAGACTAACCCATTCAATATCTGATATAGGGTAAATGATGCCTGCCTAAGCAAGTTGGTCACCTCTTTCTTAAAAACATCTAAAATCAAAGGGCTTAGTCATTGTTGGGGTTATCTACGAGTTGAGAATCTTCTTTCAGAAGAATTCTATGAGTATACACAGCAAGATTAATTCCAGGTATATCAACTAATATCCAACCTAAGGCCTTTTTATGCCTTTTCAAAATAACAATTAACCTCTCTTCCTCACTAACAGATAAAGCATTTGAGATAATCACAGGTTTAGCATTAAATTCAAGAAAAGCATATTTAAGGTTATCTGGAAGAGGTTTCAATTCAATTTCAGGGGGTTGGATCATAGAAGGAACTAACTTAGGGAGATCAATAGTTAGAGAAGAACTCCATTTTGTGAACTTAGGTGATTGACATACATTGAGCCCCTTTTGTTCTTTTGCTTGAAGATCAGTCATTTCAAGCATTGGATCAACTTTTAGTTGATCAATAACAGCAATTGACTTGGGAGAATCATCATTACCTACACTTACATCACAACTGGAAACAAGATCATTCAAAAATCTTAGTGTGATGATATATCTTAGGTCTTTGATGAAGATTGAGTGATGAGTCAAAGGTGGCCCTTTAACCACATTATCCTTAGGCTCCAAGTGTGTCTTGTTAGTGGATAAGATAGTTAGCTTTCGGAGTATACCTTTGGTAAGCGAATTCTTCATGCTTTGTTTGCCAATGTTATATTTAGCCTCCTCCACATATCGATGGCATGAAACATATTCAGCAAACTACCTTCCTCACAAGCATCATCATTTAAACAAGATTATTTGGAAGAATTAAACTCAAAAGTGTCACCAGATGAAGTAAAAGCTATAGGAGTGGAAAGCCAACAATCAACTGATAAACAATCAAGGTTAGACATGTTACTACCTAAAGAATAAAAAGAGGAATATAATGATGGTAGAGAAGAAAAATAAGAATCACAGGCACTCAAATATGGGTCAACATCATAGGAGTGCATACTCAGTTCATGATCTTCAGCAAGTTCATCAAAAGTAATTACAATAGAATTCACGCCAAGGAAAGAATAATCTTCAAAATGATGTTTCATAGCCTCATAAACATTAAAGCCAATCTTTTCTGTCTCCTACTTCAATTTTGATAGTACCAACTTTCATATCAATTAGGGTACCATCTATCCTTATGAAGGGTATACATAAGATGATAGTGCTCTCACTAGCTTCATTGGTCATATCAAGGACATAAAAGACAACTGGGAAAACCAAATCTTTAACTTTAACAAATATATCCTGAAGAATACCCTAGGGATTCCTAAGAGTCCTATCTACAAGCTAGAGGATAACACTAATTTGTTTAAGTTCCTTAAATCCTAGTGAATTGAAAATAGAACTAAGCATAACATTGATTGCAATAGTTAAATCTAGTAAGGCATGAGTAACATCAACATTGCCTATGGTCATAGGACAATGAGTGAACCAGGATCCTTACACTTAATAGGTAACTGAGGCTATAACAAGGTAGAAACGTTATAGCTCACATAAATTCTCTCATTAGGTTTAAAATTTTTCTTGCTCGTGCATAGAACCTTCAAGAATTTGCAATATTTAGGAATAGTTTTAATCAATTGAAGGAAAGGCACATTAACATGCAACTTACTAAAGAGGTCATACATCTCTTTTTTAGCTTGATCATTAGACAATTTCTTAGCTATAAAGTAAGCTTGAGGGAAGGGAAGTTGAGAAATTTGTACCTCTTTATCTAGATTAGCAAGTGTTCCTTTTTTACTGAGCTTTACCAAGTCACAATTGCATGTGTCTTTTGTAGTGCTTTCCTTCATATGTTTGGGATTCTCTCCTTGAATCAGTGTTTCTTTGTTCACCTTTTTCTTGTCAATTAGCCCTTTATCCTTGTTGCCTTCAGATTCTGCTAACTCATTAAGCGAATAGGTGGGTTTTCAGCCTCAATCTCTTCATCTACTTGTTCTTTATCCTTTGTAGCAAAGTATAACTTCTTTCAATTTTTATGTTTAATTGCATTAAGAGATTTTGGATTGATGATCGTATTCAATGGAATGGAGCCACTTGCTTTGGCTTGTTGATCACTCATAGTGTTAGAGAGCTAAGTGACATAAGCATTGAGGTTATCAATATTTGTTCCCCCTGTTCCATCTTGTTTTCTAAAGATGCAAACCTTGCATTGGCTTTAAAGGACTCTTCTTGCATCTTTTGCATCATGCTCATCATATTTTGTAACATCATATTGGTATCATCCTTATGAGGAGCAACAAGAGTACTATCTTGATTTCGGAATTGGTGAGAAGAGTTACCAACTCCGTTGGTTAGTGGGTATCGACTCAGGTCTGCCCCCTTAGAGTTCTTACTCCAATGAATCTTGAATTGTTTTTCCATCCTTCATTGTAAGTATTTATATAGGGATCAAACTTTTAATTAGGTCTCCCTTGATACATAGTTGAAATATCTTAAGTTCTACCAAAACAAAGACTGGTGTATGCATCATTCAACCGCATCCCTCACAACTAGGAGCAACAAGGGCTTGTGAAGCAGGCGATCATGGTTGAACCTTAAGATTTCTGAGCTCCGCAGTAATGAAAGATAGCTGTGAGTTAAGCTGACTATTCATTGTCTCAATCTTAGCCTTACAGGAATCCATTCTTTTGCTCTGCAGAGGATTGCTACCACATCATATATCCCTTAGACTTCCCTCATGCTATACTGCTAGGTGTTACGGGCTCTTGTTCTTATTAGTGCCCAAGATTCCTCTTATACTAAATCTTCAAGAGAACCACCAATTGAAGCATCCATAGTCCCTTGTTCATTAGGCAACAAGCCTCTATTGAAGTATTGAATCAATTGTTCATCAATAATCTGATGATGCGGATATTTAGTCAACAACTCTTGGAATCTATTCTAATATTCATAGAAGCTTTCAGATGGATCTTGTTTGATAGAATATATTCCTTTCTTTAGAGATGAGGTTCTTAAATCTGGGAAATATTTTTCTAAGAATGCTTTTCTGAAATTTGTCGATGAGGCACAAGCATTAGCTACATGCCTTTCCACATCATGAACCGGTCATTCACTTTCCCTTATAATGTGAGGTGAAAAGTCTTTAATTGAATATCATCAATGTGGGCACCAACAGGTTTCATGCGTGTACATGCCATGTAGAAGGCATTGAGATGGTAATAAGGGTCTTCACCCGATAAACCATAAAATTTAGGAAGTGAGTTCAATAGTGGATCTTTAATTTTAAAATCAACTTCAAAATTAGGACAAGCAACATGAAAAGGATTGTAAGATGTAGATGATGTAATTTCCCTTATAGTTTTCTTCTAGAACCTATGTAACATCTTCCTTAACATGCTTTACTTTATATTAGAGACTGATTATGAACCACTTATATGCCTTTGGAATGCTTAAAATGGCCAAACAAGTGAAATTGAAAATTTTGAACCGAGTTAATATTCACTGGTCACTATTTACTTGGTAAATTTCATATTTTTGACCAACTTTGAAAATTCATAACTAATTCTACAAAAATCAAAATTAAGTGGTTCAAGTCTCTAAATAAAGCATATGAAGTCCTCTGCAAGGAAAAATATCACTTTGATCAATTTCTTGACCAATTAACACAATTTATGTGTGAATAAATATTGTTCATTTAGTCATTTTTCCATTTTCCAGCTTTTTCCCTCAACTTTGGAAAAGTATAACTTTTTACCTACACATCCAAATTTACTACAGTTTAGCTCATTTTAAAGCTTGAAATGTGTTTATTTAACTGGAAAATTTTATATCTTTTAGACTTCATTTGCTATTTTTCACTGTTACCTCAACTTTACTCTTTGATAAGGGCTTTGGACCCTTTTAAGGGTTATCTTTCATGCTCAATTCCATTTCTAATATGCATGCTTCCAATTCTTACTTGGAATACAATATTCTTGGTCTATTAAATAGCATACACATAACACACCTTGAAGTGTAAGTATTTACATACAATTGTTACATAACACATCCCCACATAATGTATAGCTTCCCCTTTGCCTCCTTTAAATCATTTGGTCTTCCTCAAGCATCCTTCATCTTGCTCATAATATTACTTGAACTTTGACCCGAAGGTTGTTAGTGTTTGGAAGAATGAGATTTCAAGAATCTCAGTACTAAAATTACTACCAATTACATTAACATACATATTTGTCATACAACTTTTAACTAACCATGTATTTTATCAAAAAGCCATGACATGAAAATTCAAGGTGCACATAATTATGACATGTCACATTTAAAGGCAACTAACACATATTTAACATGCAAACATGGCAACATTCAATAAGAACAATCATGAACACCATTAATGAATATAATAGTAATTATTGCTACCTCAACTCCTTAGCTTTTTCACTTGAATTGATGATTTGCTTCTTGCTCTTTGGAACTCCTTTTTCAACTTTAAAGTCCCACACATCATCATAATGCATTTGGCATTAATAATAAGCCATCATCAATGCATTACATCCCTTAAAATTTCTCTAAGTCTTTCTTGAACTTTAGGGGTCTTAAAACCCTTAACTTTGCTAAAATTGTTTCTAATGCTTCTAAAATTGTTCTCTCACTTATACCCTACACAATTTTGACTTCTAAACTCAATGTAATCATAAAAATCATCAAAATCACACTCCTTCCCCATGATACAGGTTTGGCCAAAAATCAGAACAAATAGCAGCAAAGTGATTTTTTTTTGAAATTCCATTGCATGTAATTGCATAATCTTGATCTTTTACCTCTTTCCATGCATTATTTAACATCAAAACATCACTTCCCCATCAAATAGAAAATTAGACAGCACCTCCCCTTAGGGTTTGAGATTCTAAAATTTCAAATACAACAACAATCAACACAAACCATACACCAATCATCTCCTTAACTTGCATAGAGTTGTTTGGTACCAATTATTTGATCTCAATCCCTCTCTTTCTCATTTTCTCTCACAAAAACCTAACTTTTCAGCAAGCAAAAGAGAGCCAAAATCAAAAATCTAAACCGATAGAAAGGTAGAAGAGGCTTTAAGGATCACAAATATACTAAGGGTTACAAGAGAACCCAACTCACCTTAGATTTCTCAATGATTTTTGCTCTCTAATGGCTTCTTGAGTTCATGCCTTCCTCCTCTCTCTTAGGGTCAGATTTTGCACAACATGGCTGAAGGAAAATGAAGGAAAAAGGTGTTTCAATGATAAGCCAAATTGATCTAATGGCTAGGATTCATCTTGCATTAAACCTGTTATCCAAGGGCCATTAATTAGACAACACTTCTCTTGATTTTTCTGCCCTTTTTGGCTGACTTATGAGCTAAGGAAAAGTGAAGCAAAATCTGATCCCATGTGCTAAAATTGTTTTGGTGACAAGTTTCCAATATCCAGTACAACTTACACTGGTAAAGTAATTTTGTTCTGATAAATTCTACTACTTGTTTAACTTCAATTATGACAACTTTTATGTTTCCATAAAGTTACTTTATGCTATCGCAACACTGATAAAGCAAATTGCCAATAGTTAAATGGATTCGAGGCTACCAAAAATTTCCAAAATTAATACTGAGATTGTCACACCTTTTCTTTTCTCAAAAGGCCTCCTGGAATATTTTTAATTAATTTTAAAGAAAACCCAAATCCAAGGCTTCTCCGAGCCTTTTCCTTTCGATCGGTAAATCACTTTTCTCATATTTTGGGCAACAATTTTATAAAATACAATAAATTCTAGGCTATTTTTTCTACTTTGAGATCATATGTTTGAGGCCTCCTAGTACTTCAAATAATTATTTTTAGCTAATTATTTAATAAAAATGCCAAAAATTAAATGATAATTAAAATTCTCTCAAACGAAATCTAGGTCAATTTAACTGAAACCGGGCCTCACATACTGATCAGTACTTTTTCTCCACATTTTGGGCCTCTATGAATTTTTCTGATATTTTTTGTTAAACTTTGATCAAGTTGACTTTTGACTTTGGTCAAATAACCAAAATGCCCTTACACTTACCCTTGATTACCAAATGCCCTTGCCTTTTTCAAATTCAATTTTTGCCTTTATGTTTAATGACATTTGGGTCCTTCCCACAAGGTCACCCATAATGTCATTTCTCTAGGTCAAGCATGCTTAACTGCGAAGCTATAATGGAATTTAGTACATTAGGGCTAGATTGATTGTGATCTTTTCGATCCATTATCCTTCCTCTTTTCTGTACTACATATCGTTGGACCCAGACTCAAGCTATAACTACCGGTTTAGCCTTTATTTCAAATTATAGTAAAACACAGATATCACAACCTACCTCATTATCTCCTATACGCTCACCATTAACCTCATTCCTATTGTCATTAAGATCAACATTAGGAGGAGGGACGTGATTTGGGATACGTATAGCATCACCACTTATATCGACCATAATTCTTAATTAGTCTAGGGTATCTAAATCACAATTAAGCTCTTGGGTCTTAGAAAGATTGTACTCTTGAGATATGTGTTCTCTTTCAATAATAGTGTGACTAGTTCCCTCGACTCGTTTTCCTTTCCTTATACTAGTTAATGACCTCTCAATTTTAGGGCTCACTTGCACTATTTCTGATTTTCTAGTAATGCACAAAAATTTCTAGAAGTCAAAAATTACTTGCAAAAATTTGAATCAATAAATGAACAAGCTTCAAACATAGAAAGTCTAGCAAATTGATGTAAACTAACAACAATTGCACCAACCAGTATGCAACAAAAATGAATGTGAATTCCTGAAATCTATTGAATGCAATTAAAAATCAAACCAATGAAATCAAGATTTTTGTTTGAGTTTTCTAATTTTTTTGTGCAAAGAGGAAAAATAATTGCAAAATTATAGATATGCAAAAAAAGAGAAAAGAAAAGAAAAATTCTACTAACTCTAAAAAATAATACTAATAAAAAATTAAAATAATTAAATAAATGAAAATTAAAATAAACAAATTAATTAATTAATTAAAGAAAAAAATAAAACCCAATCAATATTGAAATTGGCACATAGCAAAGGAAGAGATTCAAAAACGACTCCCCGGCAACTGCGCCATTAATTTGACCGCATCTTTCCTCCTTGACATCAAATGCAAAATATTTATTACCAACAATTGCAGTATAAAGCAATACTTAGGTCATTCTCTTATCAATCAGTCTTAATTTAACTACACCTAGGTAAACTAAGAGTCTAAAATGCAATAAAATATGAGGTTGGTTTGAGATATCAATTTTCTTAATTATCACTAATTGCATGCAAGAACAATAAATTCTAAGCTACTATTTTTATATTTTCTTTATAAAATTGGAATTGATAAATGAAATTGGGTTGAAATATAAATATAGAGGACGCTCATGGAAATGAGTAAATGACTATCCTGTTGATACCATGTTTTGATGATAACAAAATGCATTGTTTTATGTTTTGCAGGAATTATAAAGTTAGAAAATGTTTTGAAATTGTTTGTAGAAGAAATCTTGAACTTTTTATGTTGATGTTGCAACACTCGAGTTTGGCATGTTAATACTTGCGTTTCAAACTTATAAAATGTTTTCAAAATCAATACTTTCAAAGAATACTCGAGTAACAGTTAAAGTGTTGACAACACTCGAGGTTTAAGGTTTAAAACTCGAGTATTGAAGTTTAAAGCTATTACAGAACTCAGCACTTCCACTAAGTACTTAAGTATAAACAAAAGTGTTAGCAACACTTGAGTTTTGGGACTCAATACTCAAGTATCATGCTTCAAGAATTAAGCTTTCTACGCAACACTTCTAAGAGTACTCAAGTATAAACAAAAGTGTTGGCTACACTCAAGTATTGGAACTCAATAATATCAAGAGTTCAAGTTTTCTCCGCAATACTCTCAAGAATACTCGAGTAGCAACAAAAGTGTTGATAACACTCGAGTACTACTCTCCAATACTTAAGTATTGGAATTTAAAAGCTTCTCATTTTCAAATCTCTTATTTAAAACTCGAGTAGTAACAAAAGTGTTCACAACACTCGAGTAATGTTGTCCAAAACTCGGGTGTTGAAGGTTTTCGTTTCAAATACTTTCTTCCAACACTCAAGTTTCAACAAAAGTACTGTCAACACTCGAGTATTATGCATTAATACTTGAATATCGAGACAATTTTCAATACTCTCTTCTATACTCAAATGTTAAACAAAAGTATTCAAATTTTACTGTATAACACTTTCAATGAACACTCGAGTACCATTTAAAGTTTTCCAAAACTCAAGTAGTAAACATAAAACTCAAGTATTGCTTCATGGATTTCAAGTTTTCATTAGTTATTTACTCTCAACACTCGAGTATTGCTATTATTTGACAGTTATCAGTATGACAACATACTTACTCTTTGCCAGATCTTTCCATATTTACGTAACAACTTTTTGAATATCAACTTCCCTTATAAATACACTATGTTTGACTCACCAAACAGGTATGGGCAAAACTCATTTTGTCTCTGGCGCAGGTTCAACATTTATCATCGCAGTTGTTCAATGCATGAAATCACAGATGTATTTAATGCTCATCAATGAAGTGCGAACTGAGAGTAACGGAAACATAAATGTTTCTAACGGATAATTAATTGCATTCAACTGTAAATAAACAAGCATTCAAGATTGAGAGGAATAGAACAACGCATTGAAAGCTTCCGACATTTACTTCATTTAACCACTTCTCTGTAAATTATTGATTATTGTCATTAAGCCTTAGTGATTACATATCCACTCTTTTGAGAGAGTTTAGATTGCAATTCATTCTTGTAAACTTGTGAAAAACTCAAGGTTGGGACCTTAAGTCTGTTAGGCTGAGATTGTGCTGGAAAACAAAGGTTGTGAGTCTCTGTTTTTGTGAAAGTTGTAAGCGAAAGTGAGATTCCTCATTGTAAAGGCTTGTGAAGCCTGTTGTTGTGGCTGTTAGTAGATTGAGAAATCTCAGAGGCACTTTGAGGACTGGACGTATGTCAGGATGACCGAACCAGGATAAATCTCTCATGTTCATCCTCGCTCTGCTTTCTAGTTACTTTGTTTCAATTCTGTACTTTGTGATTTTAATTTTTAAAAGTGACAAATTCACCCCCTCTTGGCAAAATCCTATACTAACATATCCTTGTTCAATTAAAAGTAATGGGAGTTTTAAAATCATTAAGCCTAATAGAAAACCCCAAGCAATCTCATCGAGTCTAATATTTTTAATCTACCTACTCTTACTATCGTATTAGTAGCTATTGCTTAAAAATACTATAAAAATATCACTTGATGTGTGAATTGAATTAAATTAATGTGCTTGGTTCCACTATAAATTCATGAAATCAATTGGGAAAATATATAGATAAAAACCAGACAAGCAACAGTAATCTAAAACAACCACAAAAATATTTAATCAAGAACAAAGTTTAGCAAAATCAATCCTAAAATTAGGAATTCAAACACTGCCAGAAAAATGTCATTTAGTGCCAGAAAAATCCATCGTTGAATAGCTATTTTTCATCAGAAAATTTCCATTTAGCGACAGATAATATTAGCCACCCTTGTTTTAGCGACGGAAAATCCCTCTCTAAGAAGCACCAAGATTCAGCCACTAATCATCATCAATCATATTCAGCCATGGGAATTAAATAAAATTATTAATGACAATGATAAAGAGGCTTTCGTGTTCGTTCGTCACATTCTACGTTTGTAAGTGTGTATTGGCCTTTCTTTTACATTGCTTCTCCATGTACTCACTAGACGTGTGTGTGGATGTTGAGAGATGTTGGTGAGGATGATGAAAGAAAGAGAAAATAAGGATGAATGGAGGTGATGATGTGTGTGATGATGCAAGAAGGAGGGAAATGATGAATGATGAAGAATAGAAAATTGGTGGCTGATGATGTGCGTCCCTCTTCATATGTATATATAATATGTAGAATGTTACAACGTCCCTCCCTCTTTTCTCTATTCTGTTTCCTTTTTGTTAAAGAATCTTTCTTTATCTCTTGATTCTTTTTAAGATTCTTTATCCATAACTTCATTAAAAACTAACAAGATAATAAAATAAAAGGAAACAAGGTAAAATAAAAATTTCTAAAATCTTTAAATTATTATCTGCTATGATTTAATGAATCCTTAAGATAATGCACTATTTCATAGATTTGTTATTTCAAACTTAGAATTTTTAAAATCATATTGATAACTCTTCAAATATATCAAAAATAATCTCAAATATACTAAAAATTAAAGAGTTATCTATTAGCAAAAGTTGAAGGGCACGATAATTCATCACTTTTCATTCGTCCCGAAGATAACCTTGCAATATAATATATATATAAACACACCCATCATCAATACACTTCCGTTACCGTTTTCATATCCATCCTCACAAATGTCACAGCAATACATGTATAATAAAACACTTGCATACAGTTTAAAAATACACTTCTTCATTGAACAAATTTTATATATAAAAGTATATATAATTTTCTAAATCACAATTAAATTTCCATAAAGAAACTAAGGCTTAGGAAACATCTTACAGTCCACAACAAGCATATAAAAGAAATTAATCCCGGTCACCTCAATTCTAAGCTAAATCCCACTAGCCTTGAGAATAAAGCAACTAGATACAGTTCAGTCACCAATTAATCTACACAGTAATGTAAATACGAATTTAAAATAAAAAATTAAATAAATAATTACCAAACATTTACACTTACACTCTAATCCCAACTATATATTTTATGATTAATTTAAATATTCTTCTTAACTTCTTTATCTCATTTAAACATCAAGTTAACATAAATTTTAATTTTTATTGCAAACTACTAAATTATTTTAAATCAACTTTATAGGTAAAAATACCCAATATAGAATTGTTTGAAATCTTTCTATAGAGAAATTTAATCATAAAAATCTATTTATAGAGAACATTAATCTATTTATAGATAAAAAAATCTAAATCGACAACAATTTCAATATACCAAATATCAAATTTTATCAAAAAATCTCCAAATAACTAAGTTCACATAAAATCTCCAAATGTCCCAATACTAAAAATAACTTCACACTAATAAGCCATTTGTTCTTGACAAAGGATATTTATTCTTGATTGTGACCTTATTGAGCTATTGGTAATCAATGTAGAGTCTCAAGCTACCAACCTTCTTCTTAACAAATAGGGCTGGTGAACCCTAAGGGGATACACTCGATAGGATCAAGCCTTTCTCTAATAAAACCTCAATCTACTGCTTTAGTTTAGCTAACACTAAAGGTGACATCCAAGAGGGAGCCTTGGAGATAGGCTATATTCCCACTACTAACTCAATCACAAACTCAACTTCACGTTCTGGAGGTAATCCGGTTATCTCCTCTGGAAAGAAATCGAGAAATTCTTTAACCACTTCAATTTGATTAATACCTCCTTCTGACTCTTCTTGAACTGAGAAGAATACTATGATGTTGGAAATTGTGCCCTAGGGGCCAATCATTGTACTTCACACATTATTTATTTTAATGCATATTGTCCATTTAATTATCATAAATTTTGCATGTTTATTATGATAATTGCATCCATGGGCAAATTATGAATATTGTCCTAAATGTCCCTGATCGGTTATCTATGTGGGAACAAAGAGAAAGTAAGACCAGTATGACTTTGATAAGGTATGGAGATACGAGTCAAAGTCATAGGCATTTGTAAGAGTACAAGGTGCTGGACCGACCTGCTATGAGAAAGCTGCATGGATTAAGTCATTAGCTTATCTCATATATAATCATGTCACAATGCCCTTTGACCCCAGATCATCATGGATTCCTACATGAAAGTCACTGAGCTTTGACCTAGTCAAAAGTCACCTTTGACCGGGTGATGATAAAGGCTATAATCGGGCTTAAGGGTTTTCATGTGGAGGAATGTGAGTGATTAAGATGGGATTTGTCCCTCACATTAGTTGAGAGATATTACTGGGCCCCTCGATGAATGAGTCTGAGAAATGTATGGCCATACTGTAATGAAAAGGGTTTTCATTTCTTTGATCAGACATATCAAGGATCGAGAAAGTAATGGTCGGGAATAGGAGGATGACGTCATCGATGCCTCATCCTTGACCGAGATATCGCGTGACAAAAGGGAATGATGTGGTTGCATAAAAGGTTGCGTCGTGTTAATGATCCCCATATGATTTGGGTAGTCGTAATGTCTTGCTACAGACCGCTTGCAACTTGTGGGCTTACGGTGAGATTAGCCCACTACCAACTTTATATGGGCCTACAGGGTCGCACGCAAGAACAACCCAACATGAGCTTTTTTTTCTGGGGTTTATTCGAATTTTAAATATATATGTATATATATGTTAAAATTTGAAATTACACAATATTTTGTAAATAATATTTGTGTGCGTTAGTTTAATGTTTAATTTATTTGATAAATTAAATAACTAGCATTAATTTAATTTATAAAGATAAATTAAATTCATTGGCTCATTATTGAATTAATTAAATGGATATGATTTGATTAGATCAATTTAATCTAAATTAAGATTGCAAAATTCGAATTTCACATTTTGAATTCCAAATTTAGAATTTCAAGATTAGATCTTGAATATCTTTTGAAATTCAAATTTTAAGATTAGATCTTGAATATCTTTTCAATTTCAAATTTCGAATTTCAAGATTAATCAAGATTAAATCTTGAATATCTTTTGAAATTCAAATTTCAAGATTAGATCTTGAATATCATTTAATTTCGAATTTCAAGATCAGTTAGGATTAGATCTTCAATATCTTTTGAAATTCAAATTTCAAGATTAGATCTTAAATATCTTTTGAAATTCAAATTTCAAGATTATATCTTGAATATCATTTCAAATTCGAATTTAAAGATTAATAATGATTAATCTTGAATATCTTTTTTGAAATTAAAATTTGGATTTTTCAAGATTAATAAAAGATTAATCTTGGATTATGATGTACTCCATGAGCTCTATAAACATGAGTGCTCATGAACAGTAGTGACATCCCATTCTGAATTTGAATCCGCTCTTGAGCCATGAAATCCTAGAGAGAGAGTGAAATGAAGAGGCGCTAGCACGCTGCTATTGTTGGAGACTGTTCGTGTGGATACCGGAGAGGGAGGCGATTGAAAGAACGTCGGCTCCTCCTGATCGGAAGAAAGAGCGCGAAAGGTTGTGGAATCTTAAGAGATATAGACGTAAAGGAATGGACGATCTTGAAATGCAAAAAGGTACGCCTTCATCTCCTCGATATAAACGCCTTTGACAGATCCGTATTTGGGATTAGAAAAATTTTAAATTCCGCTACTTGTATGTTCTAATCCCATCATGTTAGGGCTTCACAACCCTTCTTTAAACTTCTTTCCACTTGGGCCGTTAACAACATTGTCAAACCTTGGTAAATTTCTCTACCATTGTGCATGATTTAAATTGAACTACTTTTTCCTTACATTGTCGTGCCCTGTCTCGCGAATCGCAAAACAGTGTCGTTGGTCAACCTTGAAAATTTGCCAAGAATTAAATTTATAATCTCCAAGGGTTGTGTAGTTGCAACCCAGGGTCGTTCTCACCGGAAGCAAGTCACGCACCAAAAGTTTTTAGTTCATGTTTGTGTTTGTTATGCAAAAATGCAAAGGGGGTTTTGGTTTGAATTAAACTATTCTACTAAACTAAATATGGAAACTAAAACTTGTTTTTGGTATTTTTGAAATTGAAGAAGAAAAATTGGGCAGAGATGGAATGAAAATGGAAGTGTTATGATAAGTTCCTCTTGAAAGCGAATTGGGTCATCACAGTTCGCAACGGGTTAGGTAGAGTAATTGCTTTTCGCACTAAGTTTTTGAAATCATAAACCCTAACAATTCGAATGGGTCCGGAGATGCACACAGTGACCTCCTTCTATATCCCCACCACGACTT